>JAVJIF010023793.1:0-74740 GCA_038442645.1 Agave tequilana
ATCTCTAACCGTCGCCGGCGATCACAGCCACCGCCGGCGGGCCACCGCCGCCGCCGGCGGGCCCCAGCCGCCGCCGGCCAGCCTTGCTGGCCGGCTTCCTCTTGCAGCAGCAGCAAGAGCTGCTGCTGCTGCCCCTTTATTTGGGTTGGGTTTGGGTAGGACCCAAACCCAATACCCAATAAGTGGGAAACCCAATACCCCAAAACCCGTTAACCCGTTTACCAATAAGTTAAGTGGTTTGGGTGATGGATCCAAACCCGACCCGTTAACAGCCCGAACCCGCTCCAAAACCCATTACAGGTAACTTTGCAGAAAAACCCCTGCTCACTTTTATTAATTACATTTAACTTATTTTTTATTTACATAATTTAACCTCTTTTTATTACTTTTAGTATTCGGGCGATATCGGGAGCATCCGGACTCCGATTCGGGCGATTCTGGATCCGTTGCGATCGTGGAGAAGAGAGCTACAGTCCTGTAGCCAGTTTGTGAGTGTTTTCTTTTTTTTTTAAATTATAGTTATTTATTCATGATTAGCTTTTGTTATGAAACCGTAATTATGGGTTAAGCCCTAGAACTGGTAAATTAATAACTTAACTCGAGAAACGTCATATTATATATAATAAGAATCTGTATATGATGTGAGTAAGCATAAACATTAAGCTCGATGATCAATTCAAGAATCACTATACACTGTCACTGTATGGATAACTATTAAGGGTTACACAATACTGCTACATGTACACCAAGACACGCGTACTTCATTAGACGGGGTCTTGTCACTATTCCACTGTCACATTTACTGACTCACTGGTACACTAAACACCGTAGTGCATGTAGATATCAGTTACACCTCTCACCATTACCTAGATACTGAGATTCACGATACTGAGATTCATGTACACTGATACACATAGAGGTTACACTGGTACACGGCTAGACCAATGCACGGACTACCGCATTTCATATTATGTCATGTTTACATATTACTGTTACATCTGCATGTCATGTTTACATATCACTGTTACACCTACATGTTATTTCACATATCACTGTTACACATGCATGTCATGTTTCCATAGCCCTGTTACTAGTGCATGTATGCTCTCTATTATTGTCATATGGATCCCCGTTCAGAGTACATGTATTATTGTTCCATGTTATCGTATTCATGTTATATGATTGTTTCCTGTTACTGATATGGATATTCCTGTTACTGGACATGCGAGCTGTTGATATGCGATATGTGGGAATCCCACATCTATTGTTCCCGTTTCCCGGTATATTGTTCATGTTATATTGTTCCTGATTCCCGTTATATTGTTCTACGCTATCAACAGAGCTCAGGTCAGTTATCATGTTACCCGTATCATGTACAGTAGTTGTTCTTGTTACATTGTATACTTGACATATCAGATCATAAAGCTAACTGGGGTATGGGGGAGACTTGACGGTTGATTAGATCTTATCGGGTGATGTACTGGATCCATATTGTTAGTCCCCACTGCAGGGGACGGTAGGTGCTGCCTACCAATAGCTTCATGAGCTCCCGTTACTTGATTCGTGCTCCCCTCTTAGCGGAGGGCCCTGGTCTCAGCAGCCAGGGGTCCGTTTAACTGATACACATAGAGGTTACACTAGTACACGGCTAGACCAATGCACGGACTACCGCATTTTATATTATGTCATGTTTACATATTACTGTTACATCTGCATGTCATGTTTACATATCACTGTTACACCTACATGTTATGTTCACATATCACTGTTACACATGCATGTCATGTTTCCATAGCCCTGTTACCAGTGCATGTATGCTCTCTATTATTGTCATATGGATCCCCGTTCAGAGTACATGTATTATTGTTCCATGTTATCGTATTCATGTTATATGATTGTTTCCTGTTACTGATATGGATATTCCTGTTACTGGACATGCGAGCTGTTGATATGCGATATGTGGGAATCCCACATCTATTGTTCCCGTTTACACCGGGGATCAGGGGGTTACATTTCTCCCCACCTTACAAAAAATTGCGTCCTCGCAATTTCAAATCAGGTGGGAGAACAATATTTCTAACCCCAAAGCTGAAATGTTACAGGTTCACGACACTTTTGCTGCGCACTCTGATATCTATAAGGAACTCGGGATGGAGAAGTATGGTAGTGAACGAATCCTAATGGATGAGAAGCACGACGATGCAAGGAAAGTGAGAAGGAAATCGGATGTTCTGGTTGACAACTGGAAGGAAGGAAGGAATATAAACGAGTCAAGGAATGACTCGTCAAGGTCATGATATTCTTGTACTCGTTGCTGGAATCCCCAAATTCAGATACAGATCAGTTAATCTGAACCCGATTGTACTGGTGGTAAGAGCCCGAGTATTGACCCAGATGGTTACCCACACCAGGTGTGAACCTAGGCTCTGATACCACTATGTAACGCCCCGATCCCAAGGATACGGAGACGTTATGGCGACGTACATACGCGAGGTGAAAACAACCTCACGCGTACGTTAAGCCTCAGTACAGTACAATACCTCCATATAGATATGAGGTCCAGCATGAAAGCAGTACAAGAATACCTGCAGAAAGAGGTCAGCGATCATAACAGATATGAAAACAAGGATAAATACGATAACAGAAATAAAGCACTAAAATACCTATGAATAGTCCTGATGCGGAATCTCCCATGTGACTCCAAGGCACTCTCTGAAGCTATGGTAACTCGGAGCTCCAATCTGGGCATGCAAACCCAGGGTCATCAGAAAGCGACCTAGTGAGTGGGAAAATGAAGAAGGCAGGAATATACTATAATAATACAAGCACGATAATAAGATATAAGATATGATGTGGTAACAGTAATAAGCAGTAGACAACTAAAAATATGTAATCATCGGGTCATGTCTCTAATCGTGTCCAGGTTATATCATAAATAATATTGTCTAGTGGTGACGTAATAGATATGAATTTGCTAGTGGTGACGTGACCGGAGTGAACATGCAGGTGGGCATATGCAATATGAACATGCAAGTGGGCATATACAATATAACCTCACTACTGTGTTATACATATACAGTAAGGATGTCTACATGGTATACAGACAACAGAATAGATGCAAATGCAGAACATGTGTAATATGCCACCAAAAAGAAAGTAACATGTACCAGGCAAAGTAACAATATACATTAAATGATCAGGTACAATAATAAGTACAATAATACAATAGTAAACATGTATCAGGAAAAGAACAGTAACAAGTAGTAAATATGTATCAGGCAAGTCATGTTATTTATACAATAGTAGCAATCAGTACCATCTGTTATTTTAATCATCTCTTCCAGTATCCCATACCACTGGCAGTTCATACTGGAGCCCGCACTCCAGTCGAACTCATCCGGACATGGCCTACGGGTACCATTATCCAAACGAGAGAGTGACCAAATAACAAGTGTTCCCGACGTCCACTATTGTGTATACTGTTTGATTATGTTAATTGGAAACCCGTGGTCAAGGAGTTCTTATCGGGTGGATGTATCCCGTGCATACCCGGGATCACGGCCTTAAACGGACCCCTGGCTGCTGAGACCAGGGCCCTCCGCTAAGAGGGGAGCACGAATCAAGTAACGGGAGCTCATGAAGCTATTGGTAGGCAGCACCTACCGTCCCCTGCAGTGGGACTAACAATATGGATCCAGTACATCACCCGATAAGATCTAATCAACCGTCAAGTCTCCCCCATACCCCAGTTAGCTTTATGATCTGATATGTCAAGTATACAATGTAACAAGAACAACTACTGTACATGATACGGGTAACATGATAACTGGACCTGAGCTCTGTTGATAGCGTAGAACAATATAACGGGAATCAGGAACAATATAACATGAACTTCCTCGCAATTTTTTGTAAGGTGGGGAGAAATGTAACCCCCTGATCCCCGGTGTACGTATCACCGTATCGGTACGCGATACGACGTACAAAATTGATTTGACCTCCGTGGTAGTCCGATTGAGCCGATTTCAATTTCAAAAATTATTTTCTAATATTTTTAGATTTTTCAGGATTTTCTGGAATTTTTCTGGATTATTTTAGAAAATCTCCGTAGTCGGTGTCGACCGATACCGATTACCGGCCTTCCGATTTTTATCTCACAAACGGAGTTAGATTTTGAGAATCCGCTTTCACTGTGTGTCTTAGAATCGTGTTCTCTACGTTGGGGTATTTTTGGGGATTTTTCTGAATTTATCAAAAATCTGGCCAAACTGGTGTCGCCGGTATCGGCGAGGCACTCCGAGATTTTTAATTTGCAAACCGGATCAAATTTCTTCAAACCATTTTCATATTACGTCTCAGCGTAATATTCTCTATTTTCTGTAATTTTTGGGCACCGTTCGGAGCCGGTCAAATATCGGACCACTTTAATAATAATAAAATATTAATTTTTAAATCTTCTTTTCTTTTTCTTTTCTTTTCCTTTCTCTTCTCTTCTCTGGCCTCTTCCAGAGAAATCTCCCAACCGCCATTGCCACCGACTCTTCTCCCTCCTCTTATTTAAAATCTCTCTCCCTCTCAAATTCAAGAATCTCTCTCTCTCTCTCTCTCTTCACTCTCTCTCTATTTCTCTCTCTCTCTCTCTAATTAGGATCTCACCCTCTCTGTACCCCCTCTCTGTGCGCCCCAGCAGGGGAGACCTGAACTGTTGCAGCGGCCTCGCCGCCGGCCGCTGCCGCAAGCCACCGCCGGGCCGACGCCACCCCGCCGGCGCCACCCCCTTCGACCACCTTCTCCTCCTCTCTTTCTTCTTCTTCCCCTCTTCTCTTTTCTTTCCTTTTCTTTTCTTTTTCCCCTGTCAACCCTTTTCTCCCCCTATCTTTCCCTATCTCTAACCGTCGCCGGCGATCTCTAACCGTCGCCGGCGATCACAGCCACCGCCGGCGGGCCCCAGCCGCCGCCGGCCAGCCTTGCTGGCCGGCTTCCTCTTGCAGCAGCAGCAAGAGCTGCTGCTGCTGCCCCTTTATTTGGGTTGGGTTTGGGTAGGACCCAAACCCAATACCCAATAAGTGGGAAACCCAATACCCCAAAACCCGTTAACCCGTTTACCAATAAGTTAAGTGGGTTTGGGTGATGGATCCAAACCCGACCCGTATCGTGAAGCTTCAGGACTCATCCTCTTTTCTAGTTGTGTTATCTTTTGTTATTTGTCATTTGTCTTCTTTGATATAATAACTCATGACTTTGTATTATTCTTCTACCAGATCAATAAAGTTGGACTATTGTGCATATTGTGTTAATTACTTGTACTAAGACTTAGTGCGTATACGTGTAGAGTGTTCCCCCTCGAGTATATGTGGTGCCGACTCTTGTCGCGTCGCCGATAATATATTTTGGGAAGCGGGGCGTGACAGGGGTGTACAGGTTGGAAAATTAAAATATGTATTGCAAAAATTTCTTGAATCAATAAAAGATTACAATAATTCTGAAATTCTAATTACAAGAGAGAGGAGATATTCAGGCTCAAATCTCCTTTTTATTTAATGCCTGGTTCTTTGCGTAGAGGTGGAAAGTGAATCTTGTTTTTCATTGACCGGGTGAACATCAAGCTTCTTTGAAACTTTTCTCCTTAAATCACTGACGGAGTAGTACAACTCCTATCAAATGAATCTCAAATAGATTTGGGCAGAACTTGAACACAACAAATTTGTGTGGAAGAGTTAAACTCTTTGTAATCCTCTCCTTGGATTCTCTTTCTGTTTTTTATCAGAATATGTCAATACCCCTCTACCACTTTTCAATAGCAATTTTAGCTATTTATAAGGGATTCTAGGGATAAAACTGTCACTTAAAATTTCTCCATAATTGGGGGTTAACGTCCTCCATTACATGGGCAGTAGATGACCCAGTAATGGGGCAGTTACAACTGAGACGCAGGGCAAGCCTGCAATTAAAACACGGGCTTGAGCTCTGCATTTAGTCATTGAGATGATGCTAGATAAGAGCTTTGAACCTTGTGTTTTGCGCGTTGAGATGATTCTGGACGTGGGCTTTGGGCCTTGCATTTTGGTGTTAAAGTGGCGTTGAGACGCGGGCCTCTAGCCTCGCGTTTTGCCGCTGGAGTGGTGCTGAGACACGGGCCTCAAGCCTCGTGTTTTGATTAGCCTTGCGTCTGAAGTATGGACTCTACATTTGACGACTTGTCTCCAGTGATTTTTAGACAGTCTACAGAACCCCATCCAAAGTTTTCAAAACTCCGCGGTTGACTGGGACGGGTTTCAGAACACTTTAGACTTTTCCCCTAGCAACGGGCTCTCAAGACTGGACTGGCTATTTTCTGAGATACCCTAAGCTTGATCTTGTGTGAATCCCAATCTTTGTGAATATATTGTTAAACTCTTTGAAGCCACCAAAGATGATCATCGTGAGTGTCTAGATGCGTAGTCTAGATCTCATCGGTTCTCTAAGCTGGTTGTTGGTGTACTGTCGAATTGGGAGAAATAGTCAATTGTGTTTGCCAATGTACTGTTGAACTGATTGTAGAAGTAGAGACTGAACACAGCTCTTGTAGACGCAAAGGTCGTGTTGCCTTGGAGACGTGGACCACACCTGAAGTGGGACACGACTCTCGTTCATTGAAGAGACGCGAACGTTGAAGTGGAGATGCGACTATCACTTTGTTGAAGTGATGCAACTTTGAAGTGGAGACGCGGCTCTCACTTTGATGAAGAGGCACGAACTTGAGAATACTAAACAAACGCGGCACTCACTTTGATGAAGTGATGCGAACTTGAGAATACTGAAGAGACGCGGCTCTCACTTTTTGAAGAGACGCGAACATTGAAGTGGAGATGCGACTCTCACTTTGTTGAAGAGACATGACCTTTGAAGTGGAGACGCAGCTCTCACTTTGTTGAAGAGACGCGAACTTGAGAATACCGAAGATACGCGGCTCTCATAAACACAAGACTTGTGTTCTAGGTGTGCTGGCGCTAATCGGTCTCGAGATACGGGTTGTGTATCTTGGCCGATCATTGAGCCTATAAAAGACAGTGGTCTTTTCAAGAGTCATTATTAGACTCTTTCTTCTTCGATGAACTCCGCATCGAAAGTTTAAGAACTTAAGTTCTGTAGAAAAAGCTTGATCTTTTTCTTTCTTTTCTCCACTCTCTCCATTAACAATGGCCTCCAAATCAAAGCCAGTGGCTTCTTCCTCGAGCGTCGTCGCTCCAAAATCCCAAACGGGGGGTTCTTTCTCGTAGGAGGCCCTCATTTCAGGTAATAAGAACTGGCTTTGTCATTAAAGAACTCGAAGAGTTATCTTAACTCTTAAGCTTTATTTGAAGTTGAAACGTCAATGTGAGGCTTATGCCTGCATTTGATTCACAGACGCGACTTTCGTGCTGATAGGCAAGACGCGGGTCTGACGATCTTCGCGTCTTCGCTTTGTTGGCCTGAGTCTGCGTCTGTCTGTTGAACGCGGAGTTGATGAGCTTTGTGTTAAAGTTTCTCTGAACACGGGTCTCACTGAGTCTCGCTTTTGATTCTAACACTTAGAAAACTTTTCAAGTTGTGGAATTCAGATGCGGATTTCATGTGAACCTCGCGTCTTTGAAGTTTGACGCGGGTCACACTGAGTCTCACGTTTAATTCTAACACTTTAAAAAATTTCAAAGTTGTGGAGTTCAAACGCAGACTTCATGTGAACCTCGCGTCATTGAGGTTTGACGCGGGTCTCACTGAGTCTCGCGTTTAATTCCAGCACTTAGAAAAATTTCTAAGTTGTGGAGTTCAGACGCGGACTTCATGTGAACCTTGTGTCTCTGTTTCAACACTTGACAATTTTCAGGTTTTCATAAACACTGACTGTCGTGTTGTCTTTTTTGCAGTGCAATACTCCTTATGTAGGCGGGGCCGATCTCAACCTCGCTTTCGTGCTCCAGAGGACCGCTGCAGTATTTGCCTTGAAGTTAAGGGAGCGTCGGGACAGACTCAGTAATCCAAACATGCTGACATTCTGGGAGATCATGACGGATGGACGATTTGAGTCTGATTCCCGTGTCGCATTGAAGAAACCTGACTTCTTTTTGGTGATGCCATTGCTGAGGATGACAGGATTTTGTATGATGGGGATTACAAATGACTCAGCTAAATCGGGGACAGGAAGTTTCTTCTTCCCAACATAAAAAGGATGTACCCCATGTCGGTACACCGTACAATGGAGTGGGATCTCTCCAAGTCTCTTTCCGGTGTCTCCCTAGGCAAACTGGGCGTGAGCGAAGCTTATTCACCCGGTCACGGGAGAGAGGTGCTTGGGTTGCAACCTGAATTGGTCAGGGCTGAGTACCCAACAGGGGAGACTCTCCAGTTAGTCGCCACCTTCATCAACTAGTTTTTGAAGGCGAGGGGTAACTTTTCCACCGATTTTCATCCACTCGGGTGGGTTCATTCCTTGGATAAGTCGTGGTGGGGCAAAATGGTGGGCTTTGTGAAGGTTCACCTAGAGGGGGGGGTGAATAGGTGATGGCTAATCTAATGGTCACTTAATGCCAAATGATGCGGAAGCTAAAAGCAATTATGTAATACCCGTTTCCGGAATACGTACTTAGTTGCGTATTCAGCTTTTCGATCGTATTTTTCGATTTACTTCCCGTATTTGACCGATTTTAATTTCAAATATCATTTTCTAAAATATTAGATTTTATGAGAATTTCTGGAATTTTCTAGAATTTAAATGAATTTCTTCAAACCGGTGTCGACCAGTGCCGCTGATCGATTCCCGAATTTTTATCTTACAAACTGTTTAGAAATTCTAGAAGATTCTTTAGACATTTCTGCTTAGAATAATATTCCTTGCTTAAATACTTTTTCTGAAGATTTTACGAATTTATGCAAATTCTACCGGAGTCGGTAGAAGACTTCTTCCAGTATTTTTATTTCACAAACAGTTAGGAATTTCTAGAAAGTCCTTTAGACTTTATTTCTTAGAATCGTATTTCTTATCTATATACTTTTTCTGAGAATTTTATGAATTTATGAAAATTCTTTCGGAGTCGGTAGGTAACTGATTCCGGGATTTTTAGCTTTAAAACTATACAGTATTTCTTAAAAAGGATTTCACTATGAGTCTTCTTATATTATTATTGATTTTTGGTAAAATTTACGAGTCGTTCCGAGATACTTAAATTTCGGACGATTTCGGTATTTTCCGAAATGTTTTCCCGCATTCTTGACTTGAACCTAGGAATCCGTGTTTCCGATATTTTCATTTTCCAAGACCAAGAAAATATCTTCATTTATCAATTCTTTTCCTTTTTTCCTTTTCCCTATTTCTTTTCCTTCCTTCACAACCACAAGAATTCCATTTTTCCAAATTTCCATTTTCTTCCAAAATTCCATCTCCACACATTCTCACCAACCCCCCTCATTTAATACATCTCTCTCTCTCTTTCTCATGGCCGGCCACCATTGGCCAAGGGAGACACCTCATCTCCCCTATTTTGCACAAAACCCCTCTCAATTTCTTTATTTGCATTCCCTTTATAAAAATCAAACCCTATAAAATCCTTTCCCTTACAATTCTTTTCTCTTTTCTTCACTTCACCAAGAATTAGCCTTCACTCTTCCTCCTCCATCTCAAACCCTAATTCCAAAGAACACCTCAAGGCCTTCATCTTCTTCTCAAGCTACCACAACCCTTGGATTTGGATCGCATCTCTCTACGTCGGAAATATCGCCGAGGACCAAGTTTGTCGGCAACGATCTCTTCGAACTCGTAAAGCCCCATATAACCATTCAAAGTGAGTATTTTTACTCACCAAGACTTGCAATCTTCCTTGTATACTTGTGTTGACAAATCATGTCCCCTTAAGTCATCAAAATCATATTTTTAGCTATCAAAAATAACCACCACAAAAATCTGATTTTTGACCTAACAGCAGCATTTTTCAGAACTTCGGTCGACCGGCCCAAGGGGGGCAGTCGACCGATGTGCACAAACGTGCACAGTTTTGAGTAGGCGGTCGACCGGTTCACTAACCAGTCGACCGGTAGAAAACCTGGAGCTCACGGCCCTGTATCGGTCGACCGGCAGTCGACCGACAGGCGACCGGTAGTTATATCTCCGGTCGACCGGCAGTCGACCGGAAGTCGACCGACCAAACCTGGAGCTCACGCATTTTGTCCGGTCGACCGGCAGTCGACCGGCAGTCGACCGTTAACCTGTTTTTGGGCAAAAATTGTTGTTTCTTTTATGAATTGGATTTTACCCTTGCTTCACATATGATATACTATTCTTGTTCATGCTCTATGATTTGTACTACATGACATGTTACTTGATGGATCTTACTTCATGTTACTCCATGACTTGCTATTACATATCTTTATTCCATAAATTGTTAAAGTAGCGAATATCACCAACTTATCATGCCATCACTTACATCAAGCATGATGCATTGACCTTTGTATAAAATAGACCAACTTACACATGGGTCGGGGGAAATATGCGGATATCGGTATGTGTTCGTGTTTACAGTGGCTTTAGGTATATTGTACAATTATATTCCGGTCTGACCTGAGGGCCTCCAGGGGACCGAGGGAGTGCTGGCTCCCTTTTTCTGAGTACTGTCATGACAAAGGGCATACATAAGTCCCTCCTGAAAGGCCTAGCGGCTGGTTCCGTCACCATGCAACGGAACACCCTTGGCCGTAGTCCCGGGCAAGCACGGGACCCACTGTAAACATAGTTCGTCGATACAACCGCTGTTTCCAATAACAACCTTGCTTTACTAGGATATGGATCTATGTGTTCTGGGACGCTGGGTCACATAGCCAGATATCACAGTAAGACAAGTAATAATAATAAGACGTTAACTGTAGATCTATTGTATTAGGATTTTATCTCTTCATACTTTTCATACTTATTAGTTGATATTCCTTATAACTGTTTCATCTTTCCTTATTCATGTCCCTTAGCCACTTGGCTATAGTTATTTATTGTTATATGTCTTGACTCCTTGGATTTGCACATTCAGATTCCGAAGCTTGGAACGAAGTGGAGCCATCCACAGAGGACCAAGTTTACCTTAGTGAGCAGGCGGACTAGTTCCAGTCCCCTCGTGCCAGACTTACCTTTTGACTCACGAGATCTTCTTTCTACTTGTGAGCTTTTTGTATACATATTTGTAGATTTCATCTTTGGACTTGGAGTATGATGTGATACACATGTAATGTGTAAGACTTTATATATCCTGGGATAACTTTGTATATGTATATCTTGAGTTGGCATATGTTTGATTTTCACGCTTTGTCGTGTACTCTGATTCTTGTTGTACTTTTATGCTTAGCGTATATACGTGGGGGCACTTTCTGACCCACGTATATACGTCGCAGTGACGTCCCCGTATCCGTGGAATCGGGGCGTTACAGGTTGGTATCAGAGCCTAGGCTCTCAAACCTAAAGTACAATCAAGCAGCGAATTCTAGAAATTTGCTAATGCCAACTACAATATACAAAGTTATCGAGTCCTTCTTGATTCCTTCCTTGATTCATTTCCTTGTGTTCTAAACTCCTTCCATCCATTTGTTTCCAATTCCAGTTATCCTATTCCAATTCGGTATGGAGAGACGATCGGGTCGTAACAATATCGGGCAAGTACCGAATGGACCTGTAGGAGGAGAGAATGCCGATGTCCTGAGAGTTATTCAGGCCATGATGGAGAACCAGCAGCAGCAGACTGAACTCCTCAGGCAGGAGTTAGCAGCCCCGAAGGAGCAGAGACCGGGAAACATTTCAGATTTTCGACGGCTGCAACCAGCAATTTTCACAGGAGGAGAGAAGCCATTGGATGCTGAGCAATGGCTGACGGACACCACTGATTTGCTGAATGCAGCCCGTATCCCGAAGGAGAACCAAGTAGAGGTTGCTAAGATTCAGCTGAAAGACATAGCTCGAACTTGGTGGTTAGCCGAGGAGGCCCGCTTGGAGAAGCCTGTCACTTGGGACACGTTCTCCAAGAGTTTCTATAGCCGATTCTTCCCTGCTACGGCGCAGAAAGATATGGAGGAGCAATTCATCAGACTCCAGCAGTGGAACAAGTCCGTGGACGAGTATGCCGCGGAGTTTCTTAGACTGAGTCGTTTTGCCCCGTACATGGTGACAGATGAAGAGAAGCGGGCAAGCAGATTTCAGCAGGGCCTGCAGATGGATATACAAGTATTCCTAATGCCCCAGCAGTTGAAGACTTACTCGGAGGTTCTCACCATAGCTCGAGAGGTGGAGCGTGGGTTAGAGAAGAAGCAAGAGAACCAGATGAGGAACCAGGCCATGAAGAGGCCGTTTGTACCAATGGGGAGAGGAGGACCATTCAGAGCAGCGAAAGTTCAGGCCAGTCAACCATTCAGAGCAGTTCCTTACCAGATGGCTCAGCCAGGTCCTATCTGCAACTTTTGCCAGAAACCAGGACATTCTCGGCAGAATTGCCGGAGGGCAAATGGATGGTGTTTGGTGTGTGGATCAAGAGATCATTCTATAGAGGCTTGTCCACACAGGAGATTGGGGATTGCCAATCAGACTTTGCCAGCACTTCCAGGACCCAGTGGACAGAGAGTGCTGCCAGGGCCACTTGGGCAGAGGAACCAGGGACCAGTGATGAGGAGAGCTCTTCCCCTTCCTCCACAGCATGTTATTCGCCCAGTTCAGAGAGGAGGTAGGACTGCAGCAGGGCGTGGCAGAGGTCAGGCTTATACTCTGACAGCAGAGGAGGCTGAGGCTTCAGAGGAAGTGATAACAGGTAACATCAGAGTTCATTCAATACCTGTTCTCGCTCTTTTCGATTCAGGTGCTTCCCACTGTTATATCTCCGAGCATTTTGTGGCTTTACATTCTATACCTGTTAGATCATTAGACCACAAATGGGAGATAAGTACAGGGAATGGGGTAGTTATATCTTCTAGAGTATGTACTGATTGTCCAGTAGAACTTTGTGATAAGACTTTGGCCATAGATATGCTCGTACTAGACACCAAGGGGTACGACGTCATCTTAGGCATGACCTGGCTCAGTCAGTACTATGCAGTTATTGATTGTAGGGAGAAGAAGATTAATTTCAGAATCCCTCATCAACCGAAGTTCCAATTTAGTGGAGAAGTGAAGTCTACCAAGGGAAAGACTCAGATGACTACTTCGGAGGTTCAGAAGCAGAAGGTACCGGTGTGGGATGAATTCCCAGAAGTGTTTGCTGAGATTTCAGGACTGCCACCGGAGAGGATGATTGAGTTCTCCATTGACACAGTTCCAGGAGCAGCTCCTATATCCAAGGCTCCGTACAGGATGGCACCGACGGAGTTAGAAATTCTGAAGAAGCAGCTGCAGGAGTATTCAGATAAGGGATTGATTCGGCCAAGTACATCACCATGGGGAGCTCCAGTGCTATTGGCAAACAAGAAAGATGGTGGTAAGAGACTTTGTATTGACTATAGGAGTTGAACAAAGTTACCATCAAGAACAAGTATCCCTTACCCAGGATTGATGATCTGTTTGATCAGCTTCATGGAGCCCGTGTATTCTCTAAATTGGATTTACAGTCGGGTTACCATCAGCTAAGGTGAAGAAGGAGGATATTCTGAAGACTGCATTCAGGACCCGTTATGGCCACTATGAGTTTCTAGTGATGCCTTTCGGAGTCACTAATGCCCCTGCAGTTTTCATGGACTTGATGAACCGAGTGTTCTCGCCCTATCTGGATCAGTTTATTGTTGTTTTCATAGATGACATCCTGATCTATTCAAAGAACAACAGAGAGCATGCGGAACACTTGAGGATTGTGTTGCAGACTTTACAGCAGGAGCAGCTTCATGCCAAGAGGAGCAAGTGTGATTTCTGGTTGGACAGCATAGCTTTCCTTGGACATATGGTTTCAGCAGAAGGAATTTCAGTTGATCCCAGCAAAGTCCAGGCAGTAAAAGATTGGCCAGTTCCGAGGACGGTGACTGAGATTAAGAGTTTTCTTGGACTAGCCGGATATTACAGACGCTTTGTCCAGGATTTCTCTAGGATTGCAGCCCCGTTGACCCAGCTCACCCGGAAAGGGGTAAGGTACATATGGACAGAGGAGTGTACCGCAGCATTTGAGCAATTGAAGCATAGGCTCATTTCAGCTCCAATCTTGAGGACTCCCTCAGGGAGAGGAGGGATGGTCATATTCAGTGATGCATCGGAAAAGGCCTGGGATGTGTACTTATGCAACATGATCATGTTATCGCATATGCATCTAGGCAGCTGAAGCCTCATGAGAGGAATTACCCAACTCATGACTTGGAGTTGGCAGCTGTGATTTTTGCCTTGAAGATTTGGAGGCACTACCTTTTGGGAGATAAAGTGCTGATATACACAGATCACAAGAGCCTCAAGTATATCTTTTCACAGAAAGAGTTGAACATGAGGCAGAGGCGGTGGCTGGAGCTTATGGCAGACTATGATATTGACTTGCAATATCATCCAGGCAAGGTCAATACAGTTCCAGATGCACTGAGCAGGATGCCAGAGAATAGAGTGCTTGTCCAGTTCACTCAGCAGAAGGAGTTGATTCAGGACTTCATCAGATTGGACTTGATGGTAGTTCGAGGAGGTGACAAGGCAGGACAGCTCATGACTTTACAGATTCAGTCATCATTGATAGATGAGATCAAGGAAGCTCAGAAGGAAGATCCTAGATTACAGACATTCCGAGCTCAGGTAGAGGCTGGATTGAGGACTGATATCTGTATTCATCCAGATGGTGCCTTGTATCTTGGTAGCAGGCTTTGTGTTCCCCAGGGAGAAGTTAGACAGAAGATTTTGGCAGAAGCACACAGTTCAGCTTATTCTATACACCCAGGGGAACCAAGATGTATCAGGACTTGAAGAAACACTTTTGGTGGAATGCCATGAAGAGAGAGATAGCCCAGTTTGTTGCCAAGTGCTTGGTGTGCCAGCAGATAAAGATAGAGCACCAGAGGTCAGCTGGACTTCTACATCCTTTACCGATACCCGAATGGAAGTGGGAACACATCACTATGGATTTTGTCATAGCATTACCTCGCAGCCCCAAAGGTAATAATGCTGTGTGGGTTATCATTGATCGTCTCACCAAGTCAGCTCACTTCATACCATTCCGGGTAGGTCAGACAACAGAGGTTCTGGCAGACAAGTATATGAAAGAGATAGTTCGTCTACATGGAGTTCCAGTCAGTATTGTTTCAGATAGAGACACCAGATTCAGATCTCATTTCTGGAAGAGTCTCCAAGAGGGTCTGGGAACTCGTCTGAAGTTCAGTACATCATATCATCCTCAGACAGACGGACAATCTGAGAGGACTATCCAGATCCTTGAAGATATGCTTAGAGCCTGCATGATAGAGTTCAAGGGATCATGGGAAGACCATCTTCATCTAGCTGAGTTTTCTTACAACAACAGCTATCAAGCCAGTATTAAGATGGCACCCTTTGAGGCATTGTATGGGAGGAAATGTAGGTCACCGATTTGTTGGGATGAAGTCGGTGAGAGGAGTCTTTTGGACCTGAGATCCTAATGCAGACAACAGAGAAAGTCAGGATTATCAGAGATCATCTCAAGGCAGCACAGAGTCGGCAGAAGAGTTGGGCAGATTCACGGAGAAGGCCATTGGAGTTCCAGGCAGGAGATCATGTATTCTTGAGGATATCACCTACCAAAGGAATCATCCGGTTTGGTGTTCGTGGAAAGCTGAGTCCAAGATATATCGGCCCATTCGAGATTTTGGAGCGAGTGGGAGATGTGTCTTACAGATTGGCCTTACCTCCATCTTTGGACGGTGTGCACAATGTTTTTCACGTATCTCAGTTGAGGAAATATGTAAGGGATGATAGTCATGTTCTGGATCACTCCGAGCTGGAACTACAGCCGGACTTATCATATCAGGAGCAGCCGATGACCATTTTGGATAAGAGTGTGAAGATACTGAAGAACAAGGCTATACCTTTAGTGTTGGTGTCTTGGAACCGGCACGCGCCAGGAGAGGCCACTTGGGAACGAGAGGATGTTATCCGAGAGCGTTATCCTCAACTCTTCGCATCTTGATTGGTAAGACTCTTTCCTTCTATTCTTCTCAACTGTTATTTTCCATCTTATCCTTCTCTATATCTGTTACCTTTCCTGTTACCTTTCACTTTACGAAATTTCGAGGACGAAATTTTTGTAAGGTGGGTGGATTGTAATACCCCGTTTCCGGAATACGTACTTAGTTGCGTATTCAGCTTTTCGATCGTATTTTTCGATTTACTTCCCGTATTTGACCGATTTTAATTTCAAATATCATTTTCTAAAATATTAGATTTTATGAGAATTTCTGGAATTTTCTAGAATTTAAATGAATTTCTTCAAACCGGTGTCGACCAGTGCCGCTGATCGATTCCCGAATTTTTATCTTACAAACTGTTTAGAAATTCTAGAAGATTCTTTAGACATTTCTGCTTAGAATAATATTCCTTGCTTAAATACTTTTTCTGAAGATTTTACGAATTTATGCAAATTCTACCGGAGTCGGTAGAAGACTTCTTCCAGTATTTTTATTTCACAAACAGTTAGGAATTTCTAGAAAGTCCTTTAGACTTTATTTCTTAGAATCGTATTTCTTATCTATATACTTTTTCTGAGAATTTTATGAATTTATGAAAATTCTTTCGGAGTCGGTAGGTAACTGATTCCGGGATTTTTAGCTTTAAAACTATACAGTATTTCTTAAAAAGGATTTCACTATGAGTCTTCTTATATTATTATTGATTTTTGGTAAAATTTACGAGTCGTTCCGAGATACTTAAATTCGGACGATTTCGGTATTTTCCGAAATGTTTTCCCGCATTCTTGACTTGAACCTAGGAATCCGTGTTTCCGATATTTTCATTTTCCAAGACCAAGAAAATATCTTCATTTATCAATTCTTTTCCTTTTTTCCTTTTCCCTATTTTCTTTTCCTTCCTTCACAACCACAAGAATTCCATTTTTCCAAATTTCCATTTTCTTCCAAAATTCCATCTCCACACATTCTCACCAACCCCCCTCATTTAATACATCTCTCTCTCTCTTTCTCATGGCCGGCCACCATTGGCCAAGGGAGACACCTCATCTCCCCTATTTTGCACAAAACCCCTCTCAATTTCTTTATTTGCATTCCCTTTATAAAAATCAAACCCTATAAAATCCTTTCCCTTACAATTCTTTTCTCTTTTCTTCACTTCACCAAGAATTAGCCTTCACTCTTCCTCCTCCATCTCAAACCCTAATTCCAAAGAACACCTCAAGGCCTTCATCTTCTTCTCAAGCTACCACAACCCTTGGATTTGGATCGCATCTCTCTACGTCGGAAATATCGCCGAGGACCAAGTTTGTCGGCAACGATCTCTTCGAACTCGTAAAGCCCCATATAACCATTCAAAGTGAGTATTTTTACTCACCAAGACTTGCAATCTTCCTTGTATACTTGTGTTGACAAATCATGTCCCCTTAAGTCATCAAAATCATATTTTTAGCTATCAAAAATAACCACCACAAAAATCTGATTTTTGACCTAACAGCAGCATTTTTCAGAACTTCGGTCGACCGGCCCAAGGGGGGCAGTCGACCGATGTGCACAAACGTGCACAGTTTTGAGTAGGCGGTCGACCGGTTCACTAACCAGTCGACCGGTAGAAAACCTGGAGCTCACGGCCCTGTATCGGTCGACCGGCAGTCGACCGACAGGCGACCGGTAGTTATATCTCCGGTCGACCGGCAGTCGACCGGAAGTCGACCGACCAAACCTGGAGCTCACGCATTTTGTCCGGTCGACCGGCAGTCGACCGGCAGTCGACCGTTAACCTGTTTTTGGGCAAAAATTGTTGTTTCTTTTATGAATTGGATTTTACCCTTGCTTCACATATGATATACTATTCTTGTTCATGCTCTATGATTTGTACTACATGACATGTTACTTGATGGATCTTACTTCATGTTACTCCATGACTTGCTATTACATATCTTTATTCCATAAATTGTTAAAGTAGCGAATATCACCAACTTATCATGCCATCACTTACATCAAGCATGATGCATTGACCTTTGTATAAAATAGACCAACTTACACATGGGTCGGGGGAAATATGCGGATATCGGTATGTGTTCGTGTTTACAGTGGCTTTAGGTATATTGTACAATTATATTTCCGGTCTGACCTGAGGGCCTCCAGGGGACCGAGGGAGTGCTGGCTCCCTTTTCCTGAGTACTGTCATGACAAAGGGCATACATAAGTCCCTCCTGAAAGGCCTAGCGGCTGGTTCCGTCACCATGCAACGGAACACCCTTGGCCGTAGTCCCGGGCAAGCACGGGACCCACTGTAAACATAGTTCGTCGATACAACCGCTGTTTCCAATAACAACCTTGCTTTACTAGGATATGGATCTATGTGTTCTGGGACGCTGGGTCACATAGCCAGATATCACAGTAAGACAAGTAATAATAATAAGACGTTAACTGTAGATCTATTGTATTAGGATTTTATCTCTTCATACTTTTCATACTTATTAGTTGATATTCCTTATAACTGTTTCATCTTTCCTTATTCATGTCCCTTAGCCACTTGGCTATAGTTATTTATTGTTATATGTCTTGACTCCTTGGATTTGCACATTCAGATTCCGAAGCTTGGAACGAAGTGGAGCCATCCACAGAGGACCAAGTTTACCTTAGTGAGCAGGCGGACTAGTTCCAGTCCCCTCGTGCCAGACTTACCTTTTGACTCACGAGATCTTCTTTCTACTTGTGAGCTTTTGTATACATATTTGTAGATTTCATCTTTGGACTTGGAGTATGATGTGATACACATGTAATGTGTAAGACTTTATATATCCTGGGATAACTTTGTATATGTATATCTTGAGTTGGCATATGTTTGATTTCCACGCTTTGTCGTGTACTCTGATTCTTGTTGTACTTTTATGCTTAGCGTATATACGTGGGGGCACTTTCTGACCTACGTATATACGTCGCAGTGACGTCCCCGTATCCGTGGAATCGGGGCGTTACAAATTATGACCTAAATTAAATATTTAAACTAAACACCACGTATAACACAAGAGTGTTGACGAATCCCCGTGAAGGGCTCTGGACAAACTCCTCTAGATTCCCCTTGAATGGGTTGAGGTGCCGCGTTGGCTCTCTTGGTTAAATACAAGTGTTAGCAAACAACCCAAGCATGTATATCAATGAGCACAAATGAATATATCAAGCATATAAAGATAGACAATAAAAGTATGCAAGATATAACAAGAGACAAAGAGAGAGAGAGCAATCGCAAACACAAAGGGTTTGTTTCGAGGTTCGAGCACACTTGCTCTACATCCCCGCCTTCGACACACGAAGGATTTCCACTATGCAAGATCCCAATGGATCTCTCCTCGGTGCCGCAACACCTCCAAACCCTCGGACTCCCTAGTCCGTACACACGCAAGCCCCACAAGCTTGCCGAGGCCGCACCTCAAACACGGAGTTCGCACCCGAACTCGAAACAACGCGGACACACACGTCCGCCTCCTCAAAGTACAAGAAATGATCTCTTGGTGATCTAAACACTTTGATCACCAATAAACACTCTCACAAAAATACTCCTATAGAATGAATAGCTCAATGGGTTGCTCAAGTGTTTGTGAGAAAAACAAGGATGAGAGTGGTGGAGGAAAACTCAAAGAAATCACTTTTACACTCTTGATAAAAACTCTCCTTTTAATTGGAAGTAATGGCTCTAAATTTTGTGGAGAAAAACCTCTGAAAAGAGTAGGAAAAACTGGCTCTAAAAGTCTCCAAAAATCTTGGCTCAAAACAATGACCAAACCCCCAAATTTATAGGTTAGGAAAAACTAGTCGTTGGGGTCTATCAGACCTGCCGGTCGACCCGCCGGTCGACCGCCAACGGTCAAAATCTGACCGTTGGAGCCTGCCGATCGACCCGTCGGTCGACCCAAAAGAACAGAGAGCACTGCTCTCAGTTCCGGGCGACCCGCTCTCAGTTCCGGTCGACCCGCCCACTGAACTGCCAGACGTGCACGGCTCTGTGCACGTCGGTCTACCGCCCGGTCTACCGATCTGGCCTGTCAGCCAGTTCTGGGTCAGCACTTGGGAGAAAAATTGTTAGAGATAATCTTGTATTTTCTAAAACTTTGTTTTTCCAAAACTTTACCAAATACAAAAACAAGATATTTGAACTTATTAAAGCATAGAGTGTATGGATATGATCCACTACACAATCATGATGAAATATCTATGTTTTTGACATTAAGCTCTAAAAATGATTTTGGTTAAATCATATACATAAGGAATACCAAAAATCAAAATAGTATTTTTCCAAAATGAAAGTCTTTTCTAAACTGAAAATTCTTTTATGAAAAGACAATAAAATCAAGAGTGTGTGTGTGATATGTACTTGAGCAATCCACCAACTATTCTATTCTTTACATTTTTAACTAAAACAAAATCAAAATTTTATACCTAGACACAAGTCTTCAACTTCTTGAAGTCTTCACTTGAAATCTTCTCATCTTCTTGACTTGGTCCAAACACGATCCAACGAGCTCAACTTATGATGTGGTCTTGATGCATAGGCTCGTGAATCAACCGGTGCTAGCTCCAAAACTTGACTTTAAATCCTTTATTGAAGCTCCACACCTACTAAGATCTTGATACGGAATCTGTCACTAATTAAACACAAGATCATTAGTAAACATAACTACATGAGTTGATCATCATCAAAACTAGAGTGATGGGCCTTTGGGCCAACACTTTGTTCTCATAGAGCTCAAATATTTGCTGATACATACGGGATTGTACTGGGCTATCTGGGCCATTCAATATGGCATCCTGTAGAGCTCTCACAACTTTTATGGTGTTTTGGAGCGTTACAACCCATAGACGTGCACATTCTTCACCCCAGTCGGAGAGATGGTGCTTGCTTTCCATGAGTTGTACGAAGTCTTGGGACTGGTAATTGGAGGTGCCCCTTATGAAGAGTACGTCCCAACCACCGAAGAGTTACACTTATTGAAGAAGGATGACTTTAGGTGTTTGAGACTTACTAAAAAGTGTTATGCCACTTCCACATCTGCGGGCAGACAACCGGCTGGAGAAATAGGGGTGTTAAGCAGATGTCTTAGGCGAGCTATCTCTTCCATGACTTAAATGATAAGAATGTCCCAGTGACTCGTCTGGCTCCTAATACTGATTAAGAAATTATAGAAAGAATCAGTGCTTCCGTCAGCTCATACACCACAGAGTCCAATGAGGATACTTTCAAACTGGACACGGTCTTTAAAAGTTTCCACCATCAAGCCAAGATCCCAATATCTGACCGGGCTCTGCTAGCGGGCTTCCTCATGCTGTGGCTGAAATGATGCGTGGTGTCGATGCTACCGCATGAGGTGATCATCGCCGATGTGGTGTACCCGGTGGTTCTGTTGGCGCACGGGAAGTCGATTTCTCTCCTTCCAGTGATGGTGGCCAGTATCCAGAGCAGCCTATGGGCATTAACTAAAAGCCTATGTCAAGTGGAGCCCGTCGTAGACTCCCAAGGCAGGCCGTTCGTGGACTCAGAGGGAAGACCAGAAGTGAAGACTCCTAATCCCAGAGTCGAGCTCCCCTACACATACATGATGACTTGGTATGTTATGCACTGCCCTTCACTGATGATAGCAATATCTGTCTCTGAAGGCTTTGTCCCCTTTATTGAGCGGTTGGAAAGCTCAAACTAGTCTCAGTATTACATGTTCTATATTTGGAAAGCCATTCTGAGCGGGGCGAGCTACCAGCTTGACCGATACTTCTCCGAGATCCATGACGCATCATATGGGAACAAGTTTGTCGATCTTGCAGGCCCGGAAGAGTTCACGCGGTTGTCCTCCAGAGTCTTCTAGTAGCTCATCAACATCCGACCTGGATATTTGATCTTCCGGCAAGGAGATTCCTGTACGATCGAATCTTACATGCCCAGACATTTTGTCAGGCAGTTTGGTTACGATCAACTGTTTGTCGGAAATTTCAAAACTGGCCTTCACTTCAGATGCAATATGTTTGAAGGCACCCGAGCGTGGTACTACACTATAGTCGGGGGGACTGGGGCCATCTTCAGCCTCCCTCACAAGATGCCCAATTGTTATATGAGTCTCAGCTTCTGCACGTGGTACTCCATGGCCAGTAGGGTTTCCCCTCGATCCAAAAGAATGATGACTGTTCAATATGTAATAGTGGCATGTCTCTAATCATCCCTTCATCTCTGTCGTTTGACGAGCCACAATTCGGTCTCGCGACCACCTCGATTGAGCCGAATTCATTGAAGAAAGTTTGTGACACATTTCAGCAGGACCTTTTCACTGTTTCTACATTCATATCTAGATTAGTGTTCAGTTGCTAACCTGAGTCTTGGCTATGATGAACTAAAATGAAGCTCATGAGGAATCTCGACTTAATCCATAAATTCCACGCAGAACTCATGTTCCATGTCTCGACTTGATTATCAGCCGAGAACAAGAATCTCAATTAGATGACACTTCATCAGGAATTTCAACATACTGAATAAATTCCCCATGAAGTTTATTCTCACTCTTTAAATCCCAACAAGATTTTAGAGGTCATCAGTGGAATGCAAAATGATCCACTTCAAATGGCATGATCCAAGCCTTTGGTGAATAAGTCTAGAGAAAAATATTAGCTTCTAAGCCCAATATAAAATCCTTGATAACTCATCATGCTAAGGGAATAGCATAGTTAGCCCAACTCAGATGGTAGTTGGTAAAGGCAAACCAAATCTGTTGATAGCTAAGGGTTTGCTAAAAATTCTAAGGGACCTGATCCATTTGATTCCTCCAGAATTCTCTACTAATTCTCTAACATAGAATGGTGGATCCAGAAAGTGAACAAGTCATGTTGAAGCTTTCACCTTTGACTTCCCTATGGTAAATGGTGGCATGTCTTCAATTACATCCTCCTCTTTTTGATCAATCGAAGCTTCGACTTCACAAACGTTCATTCAAATATTCAATAAACTGATTAAATGAGTTTATCTGATGACTTATTAAGTCGAAAGCATTGGAGAAGGCTCGAGACACATTTTTGCAATACTTTCCAGTATTTTCATATTCATTTCAAGATGTGACAACCGATCGATCAATCGAGAGTTAAGGAAAAGTCTCCTAGGGATAGGTGGAACCTATCTATAAAATTCTCCTCGGAGTGTACAAATGATTATTCGCTCTAGAGAGAATTCATTTTAGGAGTATTATTCTCCTATTCCCCAACAAGATTACTTCGATCCCTAAATAAATTTTGGGAGCACTGCCTCCTATTCTCTAGTAATATTCTTACATTTGCAGAGAACAGTTAATTCCACCAAAGTCCCTTGCCAATTCCCGTCTATGAAATGGTAGGATCATGTAAAACTGTAATCATTTCCCCAATAAAGTGAACTACAGATCAAGTCTGTCACGTTAATATTAAACCTCTGACAGCAAAATTTTGATATATTCTCTGCGGATCGGAACTCCACTTGTTATTCTTCCTCATAGAATGGCAGGTCCACTCAAATTACGCAGATCAATGCTATGTCATGTTAACATTAAACCTTTGACAGCTTTCTTTTAGAGTTCGCAAGGAAAGAGCGTATATGTACTCCCGGTGGAGTTCTCCAACAACGACTTCTTGAAAATCCCTCTGAAAGTTACAAGTTGTCACGTTAATGACTACCTCTGATAGCTCTTTATAGATTTCCCATGGAGTCTCAGAGAACGTTAAATTCTCTCTTTAAAATCCTCATAGGATATCCATTCCTCGAAGAGGTATCAAGTTGTCACGTTAATGATCTGATAACTTTTAGAAGTATTGCCTCTTATCTTTCCCAACTTGGTTGTCACGTCAATGTTTACCTCTAACAACTTTTTTCAAATTCTCAATGGAATCTCTTTAGAGTCGCTAATATCACGTTAATGCGTATCTCTGACAACTCTTTAAAGTATTTCCCTACGAAATTTGTAAGAATGTTGAAATCCTCACGTGACTCCTTTTAACTCCCCAAAATTTTTTTAATAGAATCCCCTCAGAGTCTTTTATACCCTTTTCAGTCCCAGTGGACTCTTAAGTTGTCACATTAACATTATACCTCTGACAATTTCTTTAAAAACTCCTCCAAGGAAACGCTAAATTCTCCACGGAGTATCAAATCACATTCCCCAGTGGAATAACTCTTTTTGTCGTCACGTCCAGTTCACCACCTCTAGTCGGCAGGGCTCTAAGTCTAATGTTTCTTAGTCAGTTATGTCCAGTTTATCACCTCTAAACTGATGGATACCCAGATCTCTTCTCTCTATGGTACTCAAACTGTCATGTCCAGTTCATCACCTCTGAACAGATGAATCCATAAGCTTATTCTCTTTTTTCCCATCAGGACCAGGAGTTCTTGCTGTCACGTTAGTCAATTACCTCTGAACAGCAAATTGCGAGCCTGGTGTCTCTTAGTCGGTTATGTCTAATTTATCACCTCTGAACTGACAGTGCCCAGATCACCCTTGCAATCCCTAGTGGACTGGCTGTCATGTTAAAATTATGACCTCTGGCAGCGGATTTGGAGTTTAGTGTGTTTTAGTCTATCATGACTAGTTATCACTTCTAAATAGACGGATCCTAAAACCGGTTTCATCTTCCTTTTGTCGTCATGTCCAGTTCGTCACCTCTGAACGACAAAATTCGAGCTTGATGGCTTCTCAACTGGTTATGTCTAGTTCATCTCTTTTGAACTGACAGATAGCCAAGTTTCATCCTTTAGTCCAATAGGGACTATTATTACCGTCATGTTCAGTCTATCATCTCTGAATGGTAGGGCTTTGAATTTGGTAATTCCCAATCAGTTATGTCCAGTCAATACCTCTGAACCGATCGATGTCCGGATTTTATACTTCAGTTTTTTATGGACTTCTTTTACTGCCAAGTTAGTCAATTACCTCTAAATAGCAAGGGCTCTGAGTTTGGTGGTTTCTCAATTAGTTATGTCCAGTCTATCACCTCTGAACTGACAGATAGCCAAATCTCATCCTCCCGATTAGTGCGAACTTCATTTTGTCATTATGTCCAGTTTGTCACCTCTGAACCATAAAATTTCGAGTCTAGATATCCTTAATCAGTTATGTCCAGTTCGTCACCTCTGAACTGACGCATTTCAGATCTCACCCCCCAGTCCAGTAGTGACTATCTTATTGTTGTTATGTCTAGTTCGTCAACTCTGAATAGCAAACTCCTTTTCTAGTGATTCCTAACTGGTCACGTCTAATTAATCACCTCTCAACAGGCATATTTCTAGACCTTTCTTTTATCCCAAGTGGATTCTTTTTCCTAGACCAACGTTATCATATTGGTAACCTCTGAATAATATTAGCCTTGGTTTTAATTCCTTCGGAAATTTTACTTGGTGAAATTTCACCCCATCAGTTCTTCCCAAAGAAATTGCATGTTAAATTTTTCTCATATAAAAAACTTACATTACTTGTGGCTAATTACATAAGACAAGCAAAGATGAAGAAGGAAGAGAAAGACACCAGACAAGTCATTGATCAAAAAGCAGATTTTATTGATTGATGAAAAAGTACAAAAAGAGAAGATACAAGGTGTTACAAATCAAGATTGTCTCTCATAAGATTTGATCTTTGCTTCAAGAGTAGACAACCTATTGTTTCTTTCCTCTTCGGCCTTCAGCAGGGCCTGTGGCTTCAGCTTTTCCCGGTTGAATGCAGCCATTATCTCCAAGCGGGACTTGAGCTCCTCCAAAGCTGTCCTCTTCTCTGCACTCGAGTATTGGATCTTGATGCTCTCAACCATCTCTCTTCCAGCGGATGGTTTTGGCTTGATTCATCGGTTTGGCTTTGGAGAGGATGAGGTTGGCCTTCGCAATCATCTTCTTCGCTTTCTTGATCTGATCTCTTGCAGCATCAAGAACTTCACTGGAGACAATCATCGCCTCTGCTACCTCAGACTCCTGGGCCTCTAGGGATTTCAGCTCCTGAGATAGTGCCTCTACTTCTTGGGACGTCTCTAGATAATTCTTTTGCATCTGTTCTGGGACGTTCTACTTTAATTTCAACCAATGGGGTGAGGTCTAACTGCCTCAGATTACTCCATTCACCGATGTCCTTTTCGAGATTAGTAATCAGTTCTTCCAAGAACCCAGCTTCGATGATCCCTCCAATATCCCGGATACTTTCTATTGCTCGAAAGAATATGAGTCTCCAAGAAACAAAAGAAATATGGGTACTTTTGAAAATCATGGGGAGACAGTGCTTCAAGCTTTTAGAGGAGCCTTCCACGAGCTCCCCAATGAATTTATCCTAGGAATCAACCTCGATCAGTGGAGGGATAATGGCTGCAGGAGGGCTCTATTGAGGCAAGGCTATTATGGATGACTTTGGGTTGGCTGAGGTTGCGGCTATTAAGGCGATCCTTGGAAAAAAGTTTTCAAAGGAACAGTCTCCAGGAAGCGGAATTTAGGCGCTGAGATCGGCCTAATGGTGAGCGTCAAAGAACCAGCTTTGGTGGCTTCCACCAAGTCAGAAGCCGAAAGACTAAAAAAAGCTGGTGTGATCGAAGATGACTCCATCACAGGCTCCGGCTGATCTTCACCCTACTCTGGTGATGTCTGAGTATAAGAGATAGGCTCTGTCTTGACCGCTGCCACCGGCAAGTCCCCCGGTGTGGCTTATCATTGAACTACACTTTGATGAATAAGGCTCAACAACATGGGATCAATCACCAGTGGAGTAACTTCCTCCTCTTGTTCAGGCTCTGATGTCACTGGAGGAGTAACTTTCGCAGAAGCTTCTGCAAAACTTTTGGATTTAACAACGGATATAGAAAATATTTGCTGAACTCAAAACACTACAATCATTACCTGCGGAGTTCGTGATTGTGATGATAGCCTCAAATCCAGCTACCTCACCTTGGGGAATTTCAATGGAGAAGTGCTCGATAGTGGTGACGTGCTCGGTCGCAGCAGCTTCAACAGTAGGAGGAACCTCAGGAGCAGGCGTTTTTGTAGGAGCAATTAGGAGAGGGATGTTCTTTATGGGGGCTTTAGAGGTCTCGAGGGTTCTCACATCTTCAGTCTCGTCTCTTTGAGTGGCTACCTCAATTTGGGCAGAAGACCCAATATCTGGTATGTCTCCATCGGAGCCCTCCGGGTTGAGGTAGTTACCCACGTCTTCTGTACGATGTGGGAAGAGGATGTCCCACGCCTCTTCATCCTCCTCATTTGCATTCCAAGACTTAGTGTTAGTCAGGGAAGTGGATAATTAAAATAGAAAAACCTGATCCTACATGTGACTAGTACGGACTTCCCTGAAGCTTCGCCGACAGCTGGTTCAACCACTGGTGGAGCAGGAGGGGGATGTAAGCAGCCACTGGAGCAGCAGGAGGAGGGTCATGAACCACTGGTGCTTCTGCCTCTCTAATTTGCAGAGTCTCTCGATGCCAACTTGAGAACAATCTTCTTCCTCTTCTTCTTAGGAGAAGCAACTTGAGGAGACGACTTGCGCTTTTCGCTTGAAGTGAGTATCGGGTCCTCTTCTTCTTCCTTCTCTTCCTCCTCGATGTCAGCAGTGGTAGCAACTTCCTGGGCAGGTTCACTACCGACTTCAATAGGGCGGGGGCTCGTAACAACTGAAGCCTCGCTAGCAATATCAGCAAGGAATTCTTCAAGGCCAGGTACCCGAACGTGTTTACCTTGTCTATGCGCTTCTACCTTCCCCTTCAAGTGGGCGGCAATCAAGCTTATCTCGGTAGAGTTAACTTTATGTGAGGAGGGACGCGTGTTCGACACCTTGTACCACTGGCAAAAAGCCAAGGCTTGTAAGTAGCGTGGGAGTCTAGTGAGGCATGTAGAACTAATCTTTTGTATATCCAGTGATGAAGTGCCTGCAAACCATGGCACCATCGATTAAACTTTCTATGTACCTGAGTTGAGGCTTGGGATTATCGCCGTACAGTTAGTCATAACCAAGCTGTCTGGTGAAGCGATTGGGCAGATAGGGCTCTAGATAACAGTCGTCCCTACATCGATACACCAGGTGGGAAGGCATGATGTTGATCGACCATTTGAAAGTACCTTCTCCCAGCAGAGTGCGCTCGTCTCCGACGTCGCGAAACTCCTCCCCATAATCTGTGCCTGGAATATGGGGGAAACATCAGAAGAGACTGTACGAGTCCTGACGCTCAACCAGCCTCTGGACCCCTGCCAAATACTTGCCCTCCCACTGAAAATTCTCGAAGCGGCGGAGGTGGGCATAGCGTTTGCCTTCTGGTGCTTCTCCTCTGTAACCTTCGGTTCCTAGTGTTGTATGTCAATACTAGTATCTGATATCTGATTTAATCATCTTAGTAGCCAGATTAAGGCCATTTCAGCTCGAGATATTATTTCTCAATATTTTAAAATTTTCTGAATTTTCTGAAAACTTTTAGGAAATTATTGGAGAAGAATATCAATTCGGGGTCGATCGGTGGCACATGCTAACTCTGGGATTTTTAATTAACAATCGAAAATGAATTTCAAAGATCTGACTTCACAACAATGTTTTTGATGATATCTTCTATTTTTATGAATTTTTGAGTATTTTTTTGAATTAATAGAAGTTTAACCAAATAAACTAATTATTAAATGCTAATATTTATAAAAAATTGCAATTAAATAAAATATTCTAAATCAAAATATAAAACAAAAACCCTTTTTATTCTTGAGCCTCACAGTCTTGAGATTGTGACCCCTCTCTTGGCATTTAATCCACCAACCATGATACCTTCATGGCCTTTGATACAAAAAGATAACAATTCTATTTAACATTTATTCCTTTACCCTTTTTTATTCTTTCAAAAATTACATAAAATTAACTCCTTTGATTATTTGTTCAAAGTTTTGAAGCCATGATCGACCACTGCCCCCACATCCTTAAGTCTCCACCACCATGCCACTTTGGCGTGAGTTACATTGAACACTTAATTTTTATTTAACCCCTACTTAACTTCACCCCTTTTTCCCACCATTTCACCCACGTCTCCCCCATTCTGCGCCCACGACCCCCATGCCCACCACCTACATCTCTCTCTCCCCCTCTATTTCTCACTCACGTTTCTTCTCTCCCTCTTTTATATTAGTCTCTCACTCTCTCTTTTTCCCCTATCATGCACCGGCCGAGATCTCCCCACTACCCAGTCGCATCCAACAGCTTCACCCCAGGCCATCTCCTCCCTTGCACAGTGCTGTGCACCCAGCCCCCACTGCACAGTCCAGAGGCGCACCCCCTCCCAGTCGTGCCCCTCTCCCCGGCTGTCCCCTTGACCTCACGTGCCACCGAGCTCCGATGTCGAGCCTGGTTGTGACTATCCCTTGACCAAGCTCCAACCCCAGGCTCCTTTCCTCCAAGATCATGGCCGCACCATCTTGCTTTCCCATGACCAGGTTGTGTACTGCTCCTTTGAGTCCTTTGAAACTATTTAGTATCTTCTTTTGAATGAATGTTCATTTTAGATGTTGGACCTTAATGTCTGTTTTGAATCGGATCTTGCTGCATTTATATAACCTTTCATGGATCTATTCTGTCTGCCTGTATGTTTAGAGTATATTTTTGATTTCTAGTTTTTACAAGCAATTCCATTATAATTACTATATATGTTGCTTATAAATCTGATTACTTTTTTTGTATTTGATTTTGATATGACTTGATATTTGTGATATTGTTTGATAATTCATGTGCTGCTTGTCAAGTTTTATATATAGTGATGTCAGGTGCATTATTGATTAGGTTTTGGGTAATGATTTAATTTTATACAATAAGATTGTTTGTTTATACACTGTGTTCTGTTGGTTAATTCTTATGATACCACTTTGGCAATGGATGTTAGAACTAGCCGTTGCCCTCCTCCTCCTTACCGTCGGGATTCGCCGGACCACCAACATCCCTTCACCGGCATTGTCCGCGGTCTCTGCCTTCTCCGACGAGCTCCGCCGCCCATCCACCGTGGCTCGTGCGTGCACCTCCTCTCATGCACAACTGAGTGGCCGAGCATAGCAACCATGTACAACCTTGGCTGTGACTTTCCTTTTCCCTCCATGGCGCACTTCACCATGGCATCTTCCACCTCTCCGTGAGTTACCGTCGATTGCCGTCGGCGAGCGCGAATTTACCCGCGCTCTTTCCGAGGAGATCCTCTATCCGTCGACCTCCTCCGCGGCCGCCGCCGCAAGTCACACCAATGTTGAGCCTTTCATGTCTCTCTTTCCTTCTCTTTATAATTTTGCATGCTTTTAACATATATATATATATATATATATATATATATATATATATATATATATATATATATATATATATATATATATATGTATGTATGTATGTATGTATGTATGTGTGTGTATATATATATGTATATATGTATATATGTGTGTGTGTGTGTGTGTGTGTATATATATATCTGTATATATGTATATGTATATATGTAAATGTAAGTGCATTAATATGTCTAGGGGTAAACATGTAATAATGTGAAAGTGTGTTAATTGTGTGTGTGTGCTGTGTTTGTGAATGAGTGTGTCCGCCGCAAGTCACACCAATGTTGAGCCTTTCATGTCTCTCTTCCCTTCTCTTTATAATTTTGCATGCTTTTAACATTTATGTGTGTGTGTGTGTGTGTATATGTACATATGTAAATGTAAGTACATTAATATGTCTAGGGGTAAACATGTAATAATGTGAAAGTGTGTTAATTGTATGTTGTGCGCTGTGTTTGTGAATGAGTGTGTGCGTGTGTGAGTTTATGTGTGTGTGTGAGTGTGTGTGTGTGTGTGTTTGTGTGTGTGTGTTGAATGGATGGGTATTTATATATATTAAGTATTATGTAAGTGTATTTATGTGTATGTATGCATGATTATTAGTGTGTAGGTATGTATGTGTATATCCGTATATACGTATGTATGTGGGTGTACACATATGCGTCGGTATGCACGGGTGGGTGTTAAGTGTATATTTATATTTATTTGTATGTTCGGTTGCGTGTTACAGCGTTTCAGACTCGTTTGTGCGATCCAAACTCGTAACAGGAGATTCGGATTCGTGCTCGTTGTGGACTCGACACAGTGGCGATTCGAAGACCGATCTATGGAATGATCTGGAGATCCATACTAGTTCGTGTGGTGAAGATCAAACTGTGATTCAGTTCTGAAATCGCGTCATTTTATGTGAGTGTTTACTCTTGTACCATTTTCTCTACTTACTGTTGCCAGTAGTGTTTATATGTTACTTATATTATTACGTAAGACCATCTATTTTACTTTACCAGTTTGATGACCTGTATTATTTCATGAGACATTAGAGATTGTTCAGCTTTTTGTCTAGTTGATATTAGCATCTTTTGCGTTATTCATGTGTTAGAAATTCGCCGTCGTTGGTTAGGCCTGGTATTAATTTACATAGATTGGACTTGATCTTGTAACCAACCTAATTGTGATAAATCTTAGAATATAAATCTTTTGATCTTGAGGTTATATATAGTTCATGATTGAGATTAGAAATTCATATTTTATATATAGTATTTATTGACCGTTGTTGGTGATATTCCGACCGGCACTCTTTTGGATGTTGAGGACAAGTAGGTTTTACGTTACTTTATCGATGGACTGACTGATACACGAATTGATATGGACTTAGTTAGAGTTAGAGTTGTCCTGTGATATATTTTTACATTAGATCTTGATCAGTTTATAGAGGATTTTGATCTTGTTAGATTGACATTATGTGTTGTGTGTATAGCTTACCTTGATATAGATATGTAATATGATCTTAGTTTTAGATTATTGAATCAAAGACTTACGAATTTATCATAATTATATTGATTGAGTACTGATAATCTTATTGACGTTGGATACTAGATGTAGAGATGATCTAAACTTCTTATTGATTGAGGACGTTACCCTCCTTAACTATGATCTTGATTATAGTTAGATGAATCTGGTTTTGAAGATGTTTTCATTTTTTACTTGTGATCTTGGTATCTGTATATTAGTTGATTTCGAGGATACCAATAGAATGCTATTTATTTCTATTACCCAGTAATAGAGATAGAATTATTGTGAGTGTGAGTTCATCGATATCTGTGATAAAATATATTCAAAGTTTGATAGCTTTTACTATTTGATCTGTGTTATTGGTGACTTGAGGATCAGTGGCTAGGCTTGTTATTATAATTATTCATATTACTGAAAGTTATGAGAAAACATCGTTAGACCGTACACGCTCAGTACAGTTCTATTTATCGTTTACTCGATTACTGTTATTGTACTGTATTGTTACCGTTACTGTCACCGCATCGTCCCAGTATTATAGGTAACATGAATATTGACTGATTAAACTGAATTAAATAATATTGTATAAAAGATAACTTACACTGGGATTGGGGAAATTTATAGAGGAGACAACATCTGTATTTTGGGCGGACCTGGGATAGGTTGCGCAGCCGAAATGAGGGTTCCACTGCAGGATTCCTGGGGATAATTGACATCCATCTGATATTTCTGTTATTATTATTATTGTTGCTGAGTACCTAGTGGTACGGGCCTGCTTCAGTGTCAGGCATCTGGGGTCGTGGTCCCGGGTATGTACGTGACCTACTTAAAGCATGGACAATATCTCAAACCAATCAGTTTCAATAACCGATGACCCTGATTGACATGTGTAGTAGGCGCAGTATAAGATGCATTTATTGCACGTGGCAATTGGTGTTCACTGACATAATTAATGACAAAACTGAAATCTTATATTGACTTGTAGACTGAACTTGATATATATGCCTGATTGTAGACATCCGATTATACCAATGACCTGACTGTACACTTGACACCTGATTGGACATCTGATTTTGTACTGACTGATTTTTTTCACTTTTATTCATGTTTTAGATGTTATTTCTGTTTTATTCCAGTATATATGTTTCATAGTCTGCTCACATTTATATTCACATATCTTTTCCTTTTATTCTTACACATTCACTAGGAGTTTTGACTCTTTGGATTTGCATATCCAGATCTGAGGGTAGTTATTGCTGATCAGGTATTTAAAGAGGATCACATGCACCTTGAGGAACTGGAGTCTCTCTCATCCCGATTATCAGTATCCCTGCTCTTTTATTCATGTTATTCCTCGATTCTCTCTATATCATATCCAGTCACATTTCATATTCTTATTCATATGCTATCATTATGTTAGATATGATATGCAGTGATTTTAGTGCCTTTATAGATGATTATATAGCTTGTTCAGGTTACTTTAGGCTTAGCGTGTATATGTAGGGCATTCTCCCCGCATATATACGTCGCCGACTCTCTTCGCGACTCCGTTTACCCGTATTTTGGGAAGCGAGGTGTGACACTCTCCTGGTTGGATTAGGGTCGGGGAGTGAGAGCTAACTAAGTCATCAAGTACGCGTACGGTATCTTGACCCTAGGAGAAGGCCCGTCGCGTGGAAAGACAAGTTTTTTGCCCTCCCTGGAAGTGGTTACCTTCCTACAGAACTGCTACATCAGCATCCTAAGCCCATTCTGAATACGGCAGATTATAGCGGGCAGCGGGACGAGCGAGTGTCTGTGCACCAGTGGAACAGCTGGGAGGATCACCAAGGGCATGATGTCGTTGTGAGGTGGCGATGGGATCACACACCTTTTAGCTAGGCTGACAGGTAGCCAACCAACAATGCTTGCAGGGAGATCCGTTTTGAAGCCTGCGGAGAAAACTTAAGAAAACGTCCCCTCGTTCGTATTCACCATCCTCCTCCTTCAGAACAACGTCTTCGTGATTTCCCACCTTCATGGCATTAGCAATATTTTTGTCAAATATTGGGGCCTCAAGATTTTCAAGAGGATCGTCCATGACCGGGAATAAATATTCCACCGAACACTTCAAACTGTTCATATTTTCACGAATGGGGTAGAGGCCGAGGCAAATGTAGTAGATGCACATTAGTTCCTTGTACGTCTCATACAGGGCTGGCTCATCCTTCTCCAGCTGTGCCTGATTAGTCTCTAAAATTGCATATTTCATACCACATCTTCACATTTATTCAATATTAAATTCTGTTAATAACATCTCTTGTATGTTCCCAGGTCCATGGTGTGGAATGAAGAAGAAGCCCAAAATTCTCATTTATTTGGTGATTTAAAGCCTATAAGAAAAGCCACTGACTTTGGAAGGAGGATCTGTCAAAACCGGGTGCATATATCCAGAAACCAGCAGCATATACCGACTGGGGGACAGATCGACAGCGTGTGGCAGAAGGCGCCGCGCGCGTAGCACCTATATGGCCATGAAAACGCGACCCTGGCCCCGTTTCTACGGCCGTAAAATGGAGCCGCGCGTCGAGATTTGACGCGTGGCTCCGTACACTCTCCCTGGTGCCCCCTTTTGCCTATAAATACCCTGAGGTTTTCATAGCTCGTAGAGAGGAGTTTTTAAGGAGGTTTTTAGGTTGTTTCTTCTTCATGTATGTAGTTGTTAGGGTAGCTTAAGATAGTTATTTTTCTTCTTCATCTTCTGTATTTTTCATTTCTTACAGATCTTGTAATAGGAAAGAAAGTAGTACATAAGATGAAAGCAAGAGTGCTTGTAATGGAGGATGACACTCTATGAAAGGTTCTCTCTTTATCTCTACTTGTTTTCTTCTCTCTAACTCTTTTTACATGTTTAGTTACTTTTCTCTCATGGTGACTAACTACTAACCACTAACTTGCTTAGTCCTTACTTGATAATCCACATGAATCTAATAGCCTCTACTTGGTCTTGTACTTGCAAGAGCCATTGATGGCTCATGATGATGAATTCTAACACTCTAACATCCTAACTCTCTAACAAGCTAACATTACTTTATTCCATGCTTGCTCTTGTTTAGTTTTAATGGTTTAAGAGCAGCTTGTTATTATTTGTTGAGTTTGGATGTGATGAGTTATCTTATGGGTCATACTTTGAAACGCTCTTGAACCAAGGACTAATAATGGCAAAGGATACATGTGAGACAATTATCACTAAGAGGTTAGCATGGTTATGGAGCCATTAGTAGCTAGTAGTCATGAGTTCTCTTTCGTTTTTACTTTGATTTAGAAATAATTTTAAAAACCACAAATATCTTATCTTCTATGTTCTCACTTCTTCGTGTTTCACCGTACTTTTCTCTTTTCACTTTTTGTTTTGTTTTGTTTTCATTCTTTAAAATGTTGAAGAGACTTTAACACATACGTGAACATATCGTGAAAACTTCTATCGCTTCCCCTCCCTGTGGATTCGACCCGTTTAGCCTCTATGCTATAACACAAGTATCGAGGAAGCCAAAGCACACACTTTAATTAGTGATTTCAAAATGACATTTTTTTGTGCACGGTTTTCCCCCAATCAAATTTTGGCACCGTTTCCGGGGATGGAAACGGTTTGATTTCACGTTTTTGTTAACTTTTCTTCTTTGTTTTTGGTGTGCAGGTCAAATCTTTAGCATTGCAGAAGTCCACACTTGTTTTAGTGTGGTTGGGTAAATTCTTGTATATTGTTATATTCTGCTGCTAGTTTCTATTTATATTACTTATGCACTATAATAATTTTAAGAACTAAAATACGGTAATTGGATGCTTTAAAATGGTTAGAAATTTGCATCTAGGCACATGTTAATTTTCATTCTAATATACTGCATTTTATTCTTCTGTTGTTGTGATCTAGACCGAGGTGTACATATGCCATTGCATATAGTATAAGACAAATACGTGGGTAACTTACTTGCTTTGTGTGTTCATTCTTTTCTATATTGCACACTTGCACGAATTGAAATTAAGGGCAAAACCTAACAAAAGATAAGGTAGGGAAGTCATTACCCTTTCTTAGCCCAAAATTACTTCCCAACTCACACAAGCCAAGCCTTAAAAAAAAATTTGCTAGACATTGGCCCCTAGGGACATCTCGGACTCATTTAAGAGATTGACCTAAGGGAAAAGTTGTTAGAGTTTGACTCTTATCAAATCGGTGTCAAAGGTTGGGGATTGAAAGGCCAAATCTCGAAGAACAGTGGTTTGACATAATTAGGCCTGTTGCTCCGGTACGGATACCTCCCACTGGTCTTACCCCTACCTGGCCGATTAACTTGTGGTCAGATTACTACAAGTTACCCCCCGTGGATAGTCTAACCAGTTAGGAGTCGTTTAGGTCTAAGTCAAACCTAGCATAGGCTTGTTTTCTTTTTCTTTTTCTTTTTTTGTTTGATAGTTTGTTTGCTTGTTTTTGTTTTATTTATTTTTGACATCTTTGTGTTATGGATTACAATTATAATTATTTTAATATATATAGTGATTCATACTTCACTCTGACCTCTTTTGACTCAATATTACCAACCCTATATTTCATAACTCTAACCAACTAAGTATGCCAGATTGGTCTTATCTGAATCAATATATACCCCAGTCCTAATACTATGAACAAGAATGGAATAATCATCACCACTCTTCACAAAATCAGTAGGGATACAACTCTCTCGAGTCATATGGTCAACTATCTTAACAACATCCAGCTTCATATATTCCTTCTCTCGAATAATCATTAGAAGAACCAATTGACTGGGAAAAGAGGATGGGAGTCTTAGAGGAACTCGAGCAACAAATTCAAAATCTAGAAAACTCGAAATACCATCAAAGTTTTTAAATCCAAGATCCTTACTCCATTTTTCAAGTCCCACAGTAAGAAGAACATACCGACTTAGAAAAGAGTACAGAATCCATGATTCAATTCCAAAGCGATCCTTTTAATATGATAGAAGTAAGACTTAGTCGATAGGAAAATATGTGCAGGAATAAGGAAACTCTCCATACCCAATCTTTGACTATTTCTAACACTTCTTATCATATTGATGAAAACTAAAAATCATAGAATATTGAAGACTTTGACCAAGATTCAATTTCACCACAAAACCTTGAACTTGATCAATATCAACCCATTGACAAATTGGCAAGTTTTCATTTCAATGAAATTGAACTTGAATATGAATGTGAACTCGACCTATAACTTTGTGATTTAATTCTAATTTTTGAATTTATGTTGACCCCGGCATCTTTACCCAAATTGGATCCATTTTCTGAGCCAACATTGATTCCTGTATCCATAGATTTTGAAATTGAGCCACTTCTTTTGGATTATCACACTTCATTGATGGAAATAGAATATGAAATTAAATTCTTTGATTTGGACTCAACTCTTGAACCTCAACCGACTCTCAAACCCAAAGTTAATTTTTCTGAGTAAGTATTGGTTCCAGAACTTTTCATTTCAAAGCCTAAATTATCCATTCCACAAAATCACATTCTATTATTGGACCAAGGTATTGACCAGAATGACTTAGTGATGATCTTCTAAGATTGATCATGTAAAAGGAACAATTTTCATGATGGGATCTTACATGATCCTTTAACATTGGGGATTGTAAATATGTAAATAGAAAAGAGGTAATAAGGTGGGTTCTGTAAGCCACCACATTATCTTGATTGGGTAGCAACATTTGGCCCAATCAAACCACCACCGGAACCACCACCATGAGGTAATTTTCCTTCCCTTTCCATTGTTTCATGTATATACACATTCACTATGCATTGAGGATAACGCATGAGATAAGTGCGGGGGAGGGTTTACTAACGTAAGTTGTTTTAAATTTTTTCTCTTTTCACTTCTTTTAGAAAATTTTTAAATTTTCTTTCGTACATAAACCCTTTTCTTTTCTTTTTTACAAAACTTTTTGAAATAAGAGAAATAGTTTTGATTTATTTTTAAGAAAATTAAGTGGATCTTAGGAATTAAGATGACCTCAAATTATGAATTTTTAAACTGAGTCAAAATAATAGATCTTGTTTAAATTTAAGATAAGAAAGTAAGATTGAAAAGATAATTTGATCTTGAATTTTTTGCATTTGATATATGCACTTCACACTTACACAATTTTTAGAATTGAAGCAAAGACTGAAAATGCCATAAAAAATATATAAAAAAATGATAATAAAATCACTTTTTAAAGCTGGGTAATTATGCCTCAGGAAGTATGATTATTCACACCTAAAACGGTGGACAAAAAAAATAATCCTCTTTAGTTTTGTGATCTTGTTTACTCGAGTCCTTAAGCCCGATGGATGTTTTCTCATCGGGTGCCCTAAAATTATCTGGTTTGGGAGTCACGGGCTAAAGGCTCACTACCCGGGTAAAAAAGAAAGCCTAAGAAAACTAAGGGAAAGAAAAAATTGATATAAATAAATGACATGAAAGTCAGAGTCAATATCTCAAAAATCTTCACAGTTCACAAAAAATACATATTTTCTAAGAGTTTTATGAAAGATCAAAGAATTGATTCAATTTTAAATTCTTACCTTTAATTTAAAACAAGATTTTACATTTTAGACTTAGTTTAAGGAAGAATATTTTCTGGTTAATCTATGACCTTGAATCGCTTAAATTTTTTACAAAAATACTTTAACCCTTTTGCCTCTTTCAAAATGCGTTTTTAAAATACTAACATTTGATTTATTTCTTTATGGATTTTGTGGGCGTAATCCGCTAAAAACCCTCAGGAGATAAAACTCCTCCTCTAGGGGAACTTAGAGGTTTAACTGCTTGTTGCACACGCTTAGTGCAATCACGTCACCTGCGAAAGTGGTATAATAATCTTCTTAGTTAGTTTTTCTGTTTTGCTCGGGACGAGTAAAAGATAAGTATGGGGGTGTGATTTGTTGGAACCTATTTCGATGAAGACGTTTGTGAAGATCAATTCATTTGGAGCTCTTACACATGACGAATCAAGAGTCCGACATGATCAAGATGCTCTAAAGAGAGTTGATAGAGTGTGGTTTGTAAAGTTGAAGTAGCATGTAAAAGCCTTGACATGCACACACAAATCATATCTTGTTCGTCGACTTACATTCCAACATTTGGTATCAGAGCCGGGGAGAGCCAAGTTCATCAACAGGCAACAACCATACCAATTCTTACATTTGGTATCAGAGCGAGGGTCATCAACCGGCATCTACATTCCTACTTCATCAACCGGAGTACACGCTCTGATCCTACATTTGATATCAGGGCAGATACAAGTCAACAATAAAGATGGCAACGGAGTTCTCATCATCCCAATTCAAAGAAGGTCATTCTACACAGCGTCCACCGCTATTTGACGGAACCAACTACAACTATTGGAAGTGTAGAATGAAGATATACTTGCAGTCACTCAACTATGACCTTTGGAACATCGTAGAAGCATCATACACCAAGCCTACAATCAACTACAACGCTTGGAATGAAGATCAAAAGAAGAACGCGAACCTTGACGCCAAAGCAATGAATGCTCTATTCTGTGCCCTTACCAAAGAAGAGTTCAACCGAGTGTCAACAGCAACTTCTGCACATCAAATTTGACATACTCTTCAGGTAACACACGAAGGCACTAGTAAAGTTAAGGAATCTAAAATATCTGTTCTTGTCCACAGGTTTGAGTTATTCAAAATGAAGGAGAATGAAACCATATCCGAGATGGTTACAAGATTCACCGACATCACCAATACATTAGCATCCCTTGGAAAGGACTACACCCAAGTTGAAAGAGTTCGAAAGATCCTTCGTGCACTCACACCAGAATGGGAGAAGAAGACAACCGCCATTGAAGAGGCGAATGATCTCTCAACTATGACATTAGAAAACCTAATCGGTAATCTAATGGCATATGAAGTGCAGTTAGAAGAAAGGAAGAAGGACGAACGACAACACCGTTCAAAGAAGAAAGAACTCGCCTTCCATGCATCTTCCGACACGGACAATGATGACGAAGAGGAGATGGCAATGCTCTCAAAGAAGTTCAGGAAATTTCTTAAGTAAGGTAAATTCAAGTGTTTTAATTGTGATAAGCCAGGACATATGAAGATGTATTGCCCTTTGCTCAAGAAGAAAGATAAGTACAAGAGTAAGAAGTTCAGAAAGAAGAAGAACTACGAAGCATCTTCAGAATATAGTGATTCCTCATCTTCTGATGAAGAAGAATCCACTGAACATGTTAACTTATGTTACATGGCTATAGAAGATGAAGAGGTATCGTTTTCTGAACTCTCTGATGCATTTAATGAGTTATTTATGAATCTGAAAAATGAAAAACTGAAAAACAGATTTTTGTTAAAAGAAAATGAGAAACTTTTACAGGAAAATTCTGTTTATGCATTACAATGTTCTTCTATAAATTCTCAACAAGATGAAACTGAAAGAGTCATATCATCTTTGAAAATTGAAAATGAGAAGTTTATAAAAGAAAACATTTTTCTGAAAAAGGAAACCAAGTCTTTGAATGAAAGGATTTCTATATTGGATAAAGACATGTTAGTTTTCAAAAATAAATATGAAGATCTTTTGCAAAATGTGACTAAGTTTAATAAAGGAAAAGAAAATTTGAATGCTTTATTATCTTTTCAGAAATTGTCACATGATAATCATGGTATTGGATTTATTGCAAAATCTTCATGTTATAGTAATCCATATAGTTCTTTTGTAAAAAGAAAGTCTAAGAAAAGTAAGTTTATATGGATTCCTAAAAATTTAAGTTTTCATGATAAAAATACATATATTGCATCATACATTCATGATATATGTGATTCTTGCAATTATGTATATACTAACAGGTGGAAACCAAATTCTAAATGGATTTGGAGTCCTAAAGGTTAGATATGATCTTTTATATTTGGTACCAACTAACGTTTATCTTGCAGGTACCATATATAAAAAAAAAATTTTTTAAGATCAACTATGTATATATGTACTAATATATTTGTTGCAGGGGGAGAACAAAATATTTCTCTATCTGTTATAACCCATTTCTGCAGGGGGAGGAAAAAGATAACATATTTTCTGCAGGGGGAGGACTTGTGCACACAAAGCGTCGTCATCAAAAAGGGGGAGAATGTTGGAACCTATTTCGATGAAGACGTTTGTGAAGATCAATTCATTTGGAGCTCTTTCACATGACGAATCAAGAGTCCGACATGATCAAGATGTGCCAAGAAGAGTTGATAGAGTGTGGGTTGTATATGTGGAATAGCATGTAAAAGCCTTGACACAAACACACACTTCATTGGTCCATTAGTCGACTTGAAGTCCTTTATAAGTCGACTAACCCATTGACTAGTCGACTTAACCCAAACCCAAGTCGACTAATTCTGTGTCAAATATCTGACCCAACTCTCTGTTTGATAATTAGTCGACCGACAGTAAACCAAGTCGACTAATATCATTTTGTAGTCGACTTATAGAATTACCCTAGTCGACTAATCCTTTGTCAAGTCGACTTGAAGGTAGTTGCAGTCGACTTGAAGTAGTTAACCAGAAACCTGTAAGTCAACAGACATTTCCCTAGTCGACTACTAGCTAAACCTAGTCGACTAATAGTTGAAATTTTGCCTAGTCTAGTCGACTAACTCAGAACCCTAGTCGACTATAGACAGTTTCTGACTGTTGGACAGTTTTCGTTATCTGGTCTTTTTTGCAACGAATCTCAACGTTTCTTTGATTCAAATTGCTCCAATAACTCCCTAACTAACCCTAGTCTTCAGCTATAAATAGGGAAGTTATTGCAAAGGCCATTTACCAAGAGTTTTTATCAGTTTTCCAAAAGTCAAAATCTGAAAATCTGAAAACTGTTTTTCTAACTTCAGTCTTCACCAAAAGCCAATTCCTATTGTGAAGATTCTCTGAAGTTTTTGTTTCCTATACTGTACCTTGTCCACATACACATTCAGTATCAAGGCTATAGGAAAAGAGTTGTAATTCTCAAAGTGTTCATTATACACGGGAGGCTTCTTGGTTAAAGAGGCAAGTTGTACAAGGTGACCATTGTACACGGGAGGCTTCTTGGTTGTAGAGGCAGTTGTACAAAGGTAAAGGTGTTCTCTTGGTGGAAGAGAAGGTGTACACATTTGGCGAAGGGGATTCGACAAGTGGTGTACATGTTGTATTGATTTTGGGTGGCAAGATCAAGGTTAAAGGAAAATCTCAAGCGGGTGGCTTGGGGACTGGATGTAGGTCACAAGGACCGAACCAGGATAAATCTCTTTGTTTGCGTTTGTCAATTTCTGAGATTTGTTTTCCTTTACATGCAAGTTATTTATTTTGTTTATTTACTTAACGCTAATCCTTCTAGTTTTATATTTGTGTTGACTTGAGTTATTTCAGATCTATAGTTGCCTACAAGAGATAATTCCGCAATTAGTCCTTATCTCAACGATCCTACATGATTAGTCTCTAAAATTGCATATTTCATACCACATCTTCACATTTATTCAATATTAAATTCTGGTAATAACACCTCTCTTGTATGTTCCGAGGTCCATGATGTGGAATGAAGAAGCCCAAAAGTTCCATTTATTTGGTGATTTAAAGCCTATAAGCATAGCCATTGACTTTGGAAGGAGTATCTGTCAAAACTAGGTGCATATATCCAGAAACCAGCAACATATACCGACTGGGGGACACCCCGACAGCGTGTGGCAGAAGGTGCCGAGAGCGCGACGCCAGTACGACCATAAAAAACACATCCCTGGCCGCATTTCTGCGGCTATACCATGGAGTCGCGTCGAGATTTGACGCGCGGCTCCGTACACTCTCCCTGGTGCCCCCTTTTGCCTATAAATACCTTGGGATTTTCAGAGCTCGTAAGAGAGGAGTTTTTGAGGAGGTTTTGAGGGTTGCTTCTTCTCCATGTATGTAGCTGTTAGGGTAGTTTATGTTAGTTGTTCTTCTTCTTCCTCTTTTGTATTTTTCATTTCTTGTAGATCTTTTAATAGGGAAGAGAGTAGTATATAGGATGAAAGCAAGAGTGCTTGTAATGGAGGGTGACACTCTATGAAAGGTTCTCCTTTATCTCTACTTATTTTTCTCTCTAACTCCTTTTACATGTTTAGCTAATTTTCTCTCATGGCAACTAACTACTAACCACTAAGTTGCTTACTCCATACTCTATAATCCATATGAATCTAATAGCCTCTACTTGGTCTTTCTCTTGCAAGAGCCATTGATGGCTCATGATGATGGATTCTAACACTCTAACATCCTGACTCTCTAACAAGCTAACATTACTTTATTCCATGCTTACTCTTGTTTAGTTTTGATGGTTTAAGTGTATCTTGCTCTTATTTGTTGAGTTTGGATGTGATGAGTTATCTTATGGGTCATGCTTTGAAACGCTCTTTAATAAAGGACTAGTGATGGCTAAGGATACATGTGAGGCAACTATTACTAAGAGGTTAGCATGGTTATGGAGCCATTAGTAGTTAGTAGTTATGAGTTTTCTTTCCTTTTTTTACTTTATTTTAGAAATAATTTCAAAAACCACAAATATCTTAACTTCTATGTTCTCACTTTTTCGTGTTTCACCGTACTCTTCTCTTTCCACTTTTTGTTTTGTTTTCTTTTCATTCTTTAAAATGTTGAAGAGACTTTAGCACACACGTGAACATACCGTGAAAGCTTCTAGTGGTTCTTATCCCTGTGGATTCGATCTGTTTAGCCTCTATGCTATAACGGAAGTATCGAGGAAGCCAAAGCACACACTTTAATTAGTGATTTCAAAATGGCACTTTTTGTGCGTGGTTTCCCCCCGATTAATGCCAACTCCTCGGCGCATGGGAAACACTTCTTGTACGGCTTGGAACCCATGGGAAGATTGGACACTTCCCACGTCTCGTGAAGTGCCATCCCCTGCTCGTCAAGGAGAGTGAAGAGCGTGCATGACGCTGGGTAATACATCTCCAGAGTGACGTATAAGGTAGGGACACATATTTATCCCAAAGAAGGTGGCCCTGACAGCTTGATAGAGTCCTAACCGCTTCTAGTCAGCTTCAAAGACTTCCAGCATGTACATCATGAGACTGCTCCACCATGCCTGTTTGAAGGAGCATACCAACCCCGGTGTTAGAAAATCTATGGCCGGGTAATTGCCTCCCGCCTTCACGAACTCAAGAAGGTTGGGACCTGGGCATGATTTTCTCTCATGGGCACTTCACAACCAACGTTGCATGGATGTAGACTGACGATGCTGGGGGGAGGGCCACTTCTGGTAAAACTACTCAAGGTCAGGACCCCTACGTGCATCGATTCTGTGCTCCGGCTCACGCCCCACCTCATCATTCTGGGCATCGTAAATGACTGAAAGAAGGCCAGGGGATAGTGGCGCTTGCTCTCTGGGAGGTAGTAACGGTCTCCGTCTAGGGTGTGAACCCATTATCCTTTCCCAGCAAGCAGTTGCTGATCAGTATCTGGGGCTGCATCTCCGAACATGAACTCCGGCTTTTGATAGATCGTCTGCTTTTCCCTTTCCAGTACAGCCGTGGAGATGATGATGTGGAGAGTGCGATCTTCCCCACCTAGAATGAGTTTGTTCCTCTCCGGGGTGCTCCCTTCACTTAATAACGATGCTTGCCCCTGAAATTGAAGTTCCCATCCATCCCTATCACAGATCTGAACAAAGTGTTAGATGGGCCTAGAGAATAATGTACTGCAAAACAAAGAAGAGCAAACATTTAGCCTATGGACAAGAAGGAAAAAACGTGCAGGGAAATCTAGGGCATAGCTTGGCTTCCCAAGCGAAGCTAGCCCAGCATTAGCTTCGCTTCCCGAGCGAAGTTCACTTTAACTTAGCTTCAAAGTTTAGCTTCGCACTCTGCACAAAGGCAGAATGCAAAAAAGTCACAAGGACTATTTTCGCATGGAAGCTTAAGAGGCACTTGTGCCTAAGGAACTCCAAAAGGATAAACCCCTTTATTTAGCTTCCCTCCAAAACTTAGCTTCGCATCTCTAACATACAATGTGAAAAACACCAAGTGCCAGCTTCACCTGGAAGCTTGGAGAAGAAACTCATAAGAATTTCTAACTTTTGATCAATGAAATTAGAGGGAAATAAATTCCCTAAAAATCTGATAAAACCAAATCAAAGAGTTAAATTCCCTGAAGATCACCAATTTGGGTGGATCTTTTCAAACCTATGAGGGATTTAGCCAAAACAAGCTTTCAAAAAAGAGAGAAAAAATTCTCTGAAAGTATGAGAGTCCTACAAGCGATGGGACGCTCGACGACTGGTGGAGCGGCGACCGCTGCTGCAGAGGTGGAGACCTTTTTCCCTGAACGTTGCTTTGGGCCATGAGATCACAAAGCTGATCTGAGAGAAGAGATTTTTTCTCTAAAAAGTTCTAAAATTGTGAAGAAACGAAGAAGAAGGGATGGGTTCTTTTGATTCAGCCTCCGAGCTTTTTATAGACATACCATGTCTAGCTTCGCCTCCTAAAAAGGAATGCAAGCTGTCACTATCAAGAATTGAAATGACGATTTTTGGAGGGTAAAAACCCCAAAGAACAAAGTTATTTAGCTCTGCTGCAAGCTTATTTTAGCTTCTCATAAATATCTCTTAGCTCTAATGAAGAGCTCATTCATAGCTCTGCTGAGAGCTCATTCTTTCAGCTTCGCATGAAGTTTTGTCTTTAGCTCCGCTGTGAGCCAGTTTTGAGCTTCGCATGAAAGATTTATTTTAGCTGCGCTGTGAGCTCATCATTAGTTTGGCATGAAGATTTATTTTAGCTCCACTGAGATCTTATCTTGTAGCATCGCGTGAAGCTCACTCCTCATGGAGTTCCTAGATTAAAGTAATCTGGCTACCTAGATTAATGCACATTTGCACCCAGCCCAATGGACACTTTTGATCTAAGCAAAGTCAAAATTTTGGTCACAGACTTCAGGTTCAAAGTATTCCGGAATCTATACCAATCCATTACGAATTTACAAAAACTTTGAAGAGGTTTTGTTGACACTCTAAAAAAATAAACTCTAAGGTAGCTCTGCAACCGGTCAGAACGATGTCTAACTTGTCTGCACTTCTAAAAAACAAGTAGTAGACAAGCTGAAGACATCTTCATCCCTGATGAACAAAATAATGACTTGGACTTCACTAATCTAGTGAAGCAGATAATGAACCAAGCATTTATCTTCTGAAGAAGCCCAATAGGCTAAACATTGAGCTTCGCTGCAAGCACAGATCTAGCTTCGTAGCAAGCTCAGAATAGTTCCACTGTGGGCTTATTTTTAGCTTCGCTCCTGAAGCTTAGCTCAAGCTCTATCAAAAGAGCCATCTTATAGTTTCGTTGCAAGCTCTTTTCTAGCTTCGCGACAAGCTCTGAAATAGCTCCGCTGTGAGCTCAATACTTCGCTTCGCATGAAGCTTAGCTCCGCTGCGGGCTTTTATAGTCATTTTTGACCATTTAAAAATCTCAGCACGAGATTAATGTGATTGATATCACTTTGGACAATTAATTGCCATGATCTTTTTTACTCCTTAATTGGTTAGAAAAGATCAAGAAAAATCCCTTACTTAGTGAAGCAAATTATGGGATTTGGTGTAACAAACCCAAGCCAGTTGGTTAATTAGCTTCGCGTACGGGTTTCCAGCTTCGCTCAAGCTCCTTTTAGCTTGGCAGCGAAGCTATCCTAGCTTCAGATATGAAGCTAGACTGGATCATTATGTTGATTTTTAGGGAAGCAGTTACACCCCACAGATCCTATAAATAGCCCCTTGAAAGGAGGGGCTTGGGGGAGTTTTGGTTGATCTTCTTGGAGAGATTTCACAAGAGATTACTCTTTAGCTTTCAGGCTTTCTTAGAGAACTTTGCTCCTCTTTTAGGGTGCTTATACCCTCACGATCTTCCTTTTTCAAAGGATTTTCAGAACTAAGCGAGAAGAAAATCCTTAGGTAGAAGACTCAAAGACTTGATCACTCGCATCATCAACAGAACAAAGTGACCGTGTGCTGACCAGATTTTCACCGGTACACTTACCGAGAAACTCTAGAAGAGAGTTCTTGTAATTTTCTTTTAATACTTGTAAATCTCTTCAAACTTTTTGTTAAGTTTTCCCACTTCTGAATCTATGAAAAACAACAACGCCGGCGAGCTGAGGCCGGTGGTGCGGTGGCCTGAGCCTAGATGGAAGAGGGGGAGTGAGACAATGGTGAAGGTGGCGATGTTAATGATGATGAAGAGGAATGATGGTGTGGGTGTTGGTGGAAATTGAAGGAGGGAGAGGTGGAGGTGATGGTTATGGTGCTTGGTTAAGTAGATGGAGGTGATAAAGGTGGTGAATTGGTGGCGGTGATGAGATAACAGAGAAGTTGAAGGAGGTAGTATGTTGAAGGTGGAGGAATTGGAGATGGTGGCGGCTTTGGGGATGTTGGCCGGAGTAGGGGTCGCTATGGTGACCGATGGCGAGAAGTTGACCGGCGTAGTCACCGGTGGTGGTTGTCAGCCGTCGGGTCTTGGAGAAGGAAGAGAGAAATTGAGAGATAGAATTAGAAAGAGGAGATAGAGAGAGTTAGGGAGAGTGAGAATTAGAAAGAAATTTAATTTGAAAAGAGAGAGAGGAGAAGAGAGAGAATAGACGGTGGAGAGTCAGTTGGGGTTGTTGCAAAGGAAGGAAATGAAGAAGATTGGAGTGGAAGAAAGAAAAGAAATGAAAAGAAGGAAAAGTTATTATTTATTATGAATTGGGTAAAATTTGACTAGTTAAGAACGGTTCTCAAAAATTCTGTAAAATAAAAAATATTACTTTGAGAACCAATGTTAAATCAGATTTAAGAAATTTAGTTTGGTTTACAAATTAAAATTTCTGGAATCGATCGGTGATACCGGTCGATACTGGATTAGTCAGTTTTTAGAAAAGTCTCCAAAAATACGGTAAATATAAAATATAATCTTGAAGAAGAATTTGAAAACAGATTCTAGAAATTCATCAGTTTATAAATTAAAAAAATCATGGAGTCGATTATTGGTATCGGTCGGCACCGAATTCAGAAATTTTCCAAAATAATCCAAAAAAATTCAGAAATTTCTAAACTACTGAAAAATAATATTGAAAGTACACCTAGAGGGGGGGGTGAAAAGTGTACGGCTAATCTAATGAACAAAATGCGAAAATTAAAACTAAATTGCAACAACACTTAATGCAACCAACGAGTGTAGCAGAATTCCCGGTAAAGGGCTCTGGACTAACTCCTCTTGATTCCTCTGAATAAGAGTTGAGACGCTATATGAAGCTCTCGTGGTTAAGCACAAGTGAGACACACACAATTAAGCCAAGCATATAATGAATGAGCAATATGAAATGATGCAAGGCACAAAGTAAAGAGAGAGTTAGAGAGTAAATGGATCAATCGCTAACACACGGATATGTTTCGAGGTTCGAGCACCCAGCTCTACGTCCCCGCCTTCACACAGAAGGATTTCCACTAACTTGTCCACACAAGACTCCCACACAGGGAACCTCCACTGAGGATTTGGGGCAATACAATAACCGGGAATACATAACTCCTCTCTTTACAAACACAACCTCTACACTTAGAGGTTAGGTACAAAGCCACCACAAAACTCAATCAACCTCACAAATGAGGGATGGGCATAAAGCCAATAACCAATCAACCTCTCGCTAGAAGGATAGGGCACAAAGCCACCACTCCAAAATCAACCTCTACACAAGAGGGATAACACAATGTAGGAGGGTTTACAACTTAGTGATCAAAAGACCACAAACCAATTCTTTTCCCACAAAAACAAAGATCCCATAGATAGGATAGAATAATAAGCTCAAGTGTGAGAAAAACTAAAGGAATGGAAAATAAATATTCAAAGAAAATCCTTGAGAAAAATAAGAAATAAGGATGAAGAAGATGAACCAAAAATACTTTTCTCAAAATCACTTTTCTTTGATTTTTCAAACCCTAGAAAAACATCAAATCAAGTGTAAACTTTAGAGCCCAAAACTTTTTTTTGATTGCTGCAAAAACACTAGTAAGATCAGAAAATAAGCTCTCCAAAAACTTGTTTTAAAATAGTGAAGAGAAAACCCATTTATATAGCCATTTGAAAAACTAGCCATTAGCAGCTAATTATGGTCAGATTTGACCATCCGATCGACCGGCCAACAGTCAAAATTTGACCGTTGCCAACCTCCGGTCGACCGTCCTTACCCGAGAGTAAGGATACTTCAGTCAGTCGACCGCACGGTCGACTGGCCAAACCAAATGGCCTTGTGCACATTTTGTACACATTCGGTCGACCGTTCCAGTCGACCGGCTCCTGGTCCGGTCGACCGGTCCGGTCGACCGCCAGAGCCTGGCAGGGCTGTTAAGGGATTTGAAAACTAGATTTTTAATTGCCAAATAAATCCTATAAAATCTCTAAAAATTCACAAAAATAGTTTCAGTATAATACTTTGATATATAACATGTGTGGAAAAATTCAACACATATTTCAAACAATTTGAACCATTTTTGTGACTTAGAAATTTTGTCGAAAATCAAAATCCATATTTTCCAAAACTTGAATTTTTGAATTGAAATTTCGTTTTGTCCAAAACTCATCCAAATACAGAAACATGATATTTGAAACAACTTGAAGCATATAGTATATGGATATAATCTAATATACATATAAAGATATATATCAATATTTTTGACAAATAAATCCAAAAATACGTTTTGTTAAAATATCAAAACACCAAACTCATGAAATAGACTATCAAACTAAGTTTGTTTAAATAGATGAAGCATGCATGTATATAGAACAAATCTAATATACATTAAACCATGTAAACTTGTTGATTCTATCTATTCATGAAAAACAAGATCGGTTAAATAAAAAACTTAAAACCAAAACATGAAACTTTGAACAAGTGTGTGTGTGTTGTGAACTTGAGCATATCACACTATCTAATCTTTAACAAATGGATTTAAAACATAAACTAAACTTGAAAGATCACCTAGAGGGGGGGTGAATAGGTGATGGCTAATCTAATGGTCACTTGTGAACAAATAATGCGGAATTAAAACTAAGTTGACCAAATTAAACTTCTTTTAATTGAACACTTATGTATAACACAAGAGTGTTGCCGAATTCCCCTTGCGAGGCTCTGGACAAACTCCTCTAGATTCCCCTTGAATGGGTTGAGGTGCCGCGTTGGCTCTCTTGGTTGAATACTAGTGTTAATAACAATCCCAAGCAAGTATAGCAATTATGAGCACAAAGGTATATCATGCATATAAGAGATAAAGACTATAAAGTAATGCAAGATATAAGTGAGACAAAAAGAGTAAGAGAGCAAGAGTGAGCAATCGCAAACACAAAGGGTTTGTTTCGAGGTTCGAGCACACTTGCTCTACATCCCCGCCTTCAACACACGAAGGATTTTCACTATGCACGATCCAACCGGATCTCTCCTTGGTGCCGCAACACCTACAAGCCCTCGGACTCCCAAAGTCCCGTACACACCACAAGCCCACCGGCTCGTCGAGGCCGCACCTCAAGCTACAAGAGTTCGCACCCGAACCCTAAACAACCACGAGCACACTTGCCCGTCTCCTCAAAGTACAAGATGAAATCTTGGTGATCTAAACACTTGATCACCTACAAAAACTCTCACTACAACACTCTCCTATAGGATAGATATAACTATGGATGCTCAAGTGTAGTGTGAGAAATCAAGGAAAGAACTTTGATGGAAAACTCAAGAAATCACAATAAACATTCTCTTGATAAAATCCCTTTTGATAGGAAATATTGGCACTCTATTTTGTGGAGAAAACTCTGCTAAAAGAATGGAAATAACTGGACAAAAGCTCTCCTAAAATCTTGGCTTCAAACAATGACAAAACCCCCTTTTATAGAGGCCAGAAAAATCTGACCGTTGGGCTCTGTCAGTACTGCCGGTCGACCGGTCCGGTCGACCGCCAACGGTCAAGAATCCGACCGTTGGAGCCTCCGGTCGACCGACCCGGTCGACCGAGCAACTGGAGGAGAGAGTAAACTCTCTGTCGGTCGACCGGCCCGGTCGACCGAGATTTCCTGAGAGCAAAGCTCTCTGAAGCGGTCGACCGGCACGGTCGACCGTTCTCCAGTGCACACAGGCGTGCACGTCTGTGCATGTCTGATCGACCGACCCGGTCGACCGGCCACTGTCAGTTCTGAAAAATCAGAACTGCCAGAACCTGAAAATTTTGGGATTAAAGATTGGTCTTTTTGGCTTAATAAAAAAATCCCATAAATACTTAGAAATTCTACAAAAAATAGTTTTATGATATAGAAACATGCTTGCACAAAATCAAGGCATGTTATTAAAGATTTGACTATTTTTTTGTAACTTGGAAATATTGGCTCATAATAAAAACTGTTTTTCTAAAACAACATGTTTTTCCAAATTTTCATCAAATACAAAAACAAGATATACTTTAAAGCATAGTGTGTATGGATATGATCCACTACACAATCAAGATGAAATATCTAGTTTTTGACATAAAGCACTAAACTTGGTTTTGGATATAAGATATGTAAACTTGAGATACCAAGAACCAAATAGAATCTTGTCACAATGAAAATCTTTTCTTAACAAGAAAATCTTTTATGAAATGAAATTTTTATCATGAAAACAATTCTATCAAGAGTGTGTGTGTGATATGACTTGAGCAATCCACCAACTATTCTATCCTTTACATTTAACTAAAACAAAAACAAAATCTTATACCTAGACACAAGTCTTCATCTTCTTGAAGTCTTCCCTTGAAGTCTTCTCATCTTCTTGACTTGGTCCACATGCAATCCACCGAGCTCATCTCTAGATGTGGTCTTGATGCATAGGCTCGTGAATCGACCGGTGCTAGCTTCCAACATGACATTTTATCCTTTGTTGAAGCTCCACACCTACTAAGATCTTGATAAGGAATCTGTCACTAATTAAACACAAGATCATTAGTAAACATAACTTCATGAGTTGATCATCATCAAAACTAGGGTGATAGGCCTTTGGGCCAACAATCTCCCCCTTTTTGATGATGACAAAACTCATGAAGTTATATATGCATGGATTAAAGTAAAGCTTCAAAGAAGCTCCCCCTTAACTCATGCATATCAAATAGGCAATAGATATTCAATGAAGCACATAAATATGTATGCAAATGAATGCATGTAAAACAAAACAAATCTTTTATTTCTTGTGATGCATGAGTAAAAGCACAAGTCAAAATCTCAAAATCATCTCAAAATCTTTCTCTCCCTTAAGGAAATCATGCATATAACTCAAATACTTCTCCCCCTTTTTGTCAATCATCAACAAAGGGTTCAAAGTTCAAATCATCAAACACATTTTCTCCCCCTTTTTGTCAAAAATAAGGAAATCAAGGAGGGTAAAATCAAATCAATCAATAAGATTTATATGCGATATACATTCATGAAGAGGAAGACGCTAAGTTAACTTCCCTACACATATGCATTACATGAAGAAGGGATGACAAGCCCTAACTCACATAACACAAATTATGTGATGCATAAGAGGAGATGTGAAGCTCCCCCTACACACGTGTACCATATAAAGAAGAGATGTTAAGCTCCTCAATACACAATACACTCAACATGAATCTATATGTAAGAGAGATGTTAAGCTCTCCTTGCATATAGGCAATACGAAACGCAAGTTCATATCAAATATTATTTTTTTTTTTAAAACCAAAATCTTGATAAGCAAACATATAGTATATAATATACGTGTGTAAATCAAGCACAAAAGATCACATATATGTATGAAAAGATAATATCAATTGAAGTAGATGCATACATACATGAAAGAACAAAATATGAGTATATACAACAAGAGGTCATATTGATACCAATTGAAACTATCCAATGATACCAATTGAAAATTAAGTTTAAGTGTATATATCATAAAATCTACCACATGAAGAATTCGAACTAGTTGAATGAAGGTGTTTAACAACTAGTACGGAATCCTTCAATCAAGGAATAAGTCAAAAGTTTTTCATGAAATATCAATGAAACACAAGGCACTAAAAAGCACTCTATCCATAAAGTCCATATCAAAAAGAAGTGAGTGTGATAGTGTTATGTGGAACATGGTATCATGAAAAATAGCAATAAAACTCAATATTCTTTAAAATTTTGAAATCATGAAATCCATCACAAAAATTTTATTGAAAAATTACAAAATTTTTATTAAAAACAAAAATTTATATTTCAAGATATATGTATGTTTTGACAAGACATTAAGTATACATACATATCCTTAAAACACATTTGAGTCTATATATAGATTTGCATGAAAGGCAAATGACTCAAGAGGTATCCATGTATATCTTAATATTTTGGCAAGACAAACATATACATGAAATGAAGGCACATGATCATAGCATAAATCCAAAATGGAAATACAAGTTTAAAATGTAATAATCATCAAAACTTAGGCTATACTAACACACCTAATGGGCACAAATAAGCATTCAAACCCAATCATATATAGATTTATTTGTGATCCATAATGTGTATAAGTATAAATCCAAGTGTTGACAAATGCTAACATTTTAAACTAATATTCAAATCATGAAGCATCAAATAAATTTTGAAAATACAAAAGAATTTATCCATATGATTTCAAATAGGATCATGTGAATCAATTTGAAGAATAGATAACTAGTTTAAATGGATTTTTGACAAACTAGTTAAAGATCCTTCAAAAAATACAAAGTCAAATGTTTTCCATGAATAATACTAAATACATAAAAGTTCAAGCACTCATAGTCCATAAAACTCAAAAATTATCTTTTATCATAAAAGATGAGTGTTCAAAGGTTATGTAAATGGTATTTTCATGAAAATAGAAAGTGAAGCATGAATCTCATGAAAATCTTATTTTTCATCTTAAAATAAATCATATATTTTTCATAAAGTATTTTGTATTTAGCAATGCTTTATGAAAATAGTCATTCAAGCTCAAAAAGATCATAAATCACATTTTGTTGTACAAATGAAAAATCATTTTTTTTTTTATTATTTATTTAAAATACTAATCTTCATGGTATATGTATGATTTATCCAATTCTAACAATACGCATACATATCCCAAATATGAAAAGAGTCCAATATATATTGCATGAAGACAAATGACTCAAGGGGTATACATGTATATTTATTAGATTTGAATTAAACACACATATACATGAAGTAAGATCAAAGATAGGCATAACAAGTATAAATGACCGAATCATCAAAACTAGCCTATACACATGCATATAGTGGATACAAATGAGCATGAAGTTCAAATATGTATGAGTCAATTGTAGTTCACTATACATATATGTATAAATGCAAGTTTTGACACATTCTACATTTAAGCATGTAAATGCCACATGAAGTACCAAAAAAAAATATGAACATGCTACATGAAATTAAAAGCATGTGCATAAATGAAATAGGAGTTTAGAAATCGTTACCAACTCCAAAGCTCCTAGCATGGTGGTTGACCCACCAAAATTCCTTGATAGCGGTGCTCCAAGTATGTGTCATTTTAGTTCAAATGCACCCACCATCAAGGCACCAAATCTCTCACGTTTTGAGAGATTCCTCACCTACATCAAATACACAAGGTGGGAATTTTAGTACCCATATTTTCTTGGGTCCTATGGGGTTAGTCTTGCAAGGAACCCAAGCATTTTTATTTTTATCAAAAATAAGAACATTTAACCTTCATAACAAAATTTTCTTAGATGGCCTTTGCGGCCACAATGTGTACATGTGTACACCTTAGCATACTTATGAGTGGGAGTGTGAGCATGATGTGCATCATAAGCATGGTCATGATGATGATGTGCATGAGTATGAGGAACTTGTTTCTTTTGAAACAAGGATTCCAATCTAGTATGATTGAATGCACATGAGCTCAAATTAGAGCTCAAATTATCAATTTATTTTTCAAATTTTAATCTCATTTTGATCAATGTGTGCATGAGAAGCATGATGAGATATAGAATCACTTTTCCTTTTCTTTTGTGAAACAAAATCTTTTTCTTTTTCACAAATTTTTCTTTTCAAAGATTTATTTTCTTGAAAAACAACTTCCTTTTGTTTTTCCACCAAATCAATCTTATTTTTCAAAATCATATTTCCTTCACATAAAACATTCAATTTGGACATTAAGGAAATATTCTCATTTTTTAAATCTTCATTTTCTTTTTCTAAGCATGCCATTTTATTTTCTAAAGAATCTTTATCATTAAGCATGGCATCAAAATTCTTTTTCAAAACTTTATTATCTTTTTCTAAACATGCAAGTTTATTTCTAAAAGAATCATTTTCTACATGCATGCAATCAAATTTCTTTTTCCAACTTTTGTTATCTTTTTCTAAGCATGCAATGTTATCTCTAAGTGAGTCATGTTCTTTATGCATGCAAGCAATGTCCTTTTTCACCTTTTTATTATCTTTTCTTAACATGTCATATTTCTCAAGAATTGTTTGGCAAAATGAAGTGAGCTCATCATATGACATGTCCTCATCATCGGATTCGGAATTTACCTCAAGGGGGTCATCCCCTTGGACCATAAAGCATGCGTTGGAGGTGTCGCTTCCAACGTCCGAGTCACTCCCCGCATAGTATAGATCTTTTTCGCCGAGGGAGGTGATGATGTTCCATACTACAAAAGCCGATTCAACATTAAAAACGCTAGATAAATAATCATCATTTAGGGTTGACTTAATAGCATGAAGGGCTTTTGCATTAGCCTCAATGTTCTTACCATTTAAGCAATATTCTTTATTAGTTGTGGCAAGATATACACTAAGGCCAAGTCCTTTGAGGAACAAAGACATCTTAACCTTCCAAATTTGGATATTAAGAGTGTCAAAGGTGGGTGGTGACATGAAGTCCATTGTGTGTGTACAAATCTTGTGATTAGCCTAAAAGGAGGATCTTTAACTCTAGGTTGTTAGACCCAATATCAAGAGCACTTGGCTCTGATACCAATTGAAAGATCACCTAGAGGGGGGGTGAATAGGTGATGGCTAATCTAATGGTCACTTGTGAACAAATAATGCGAAATTAAAACTAAGTTGACCAAATTAAACTTCTTTTAATTGAACACTTATGTATAACACAAGAGTGTTGCCGAATTCCCCTTGCGAGGCTCTGGACAAACTCCTCTAGATTCCCCTTGAATGGGTTGAGGTGCCGCGTTGGCTCTCTTGGTTGAATACTAGTGTTAATAACAATCCCAAGCAAGTATAGCAATTATGAGCACAAAGGTATATCATGCATATAAGAGATAAAGACTATAAAGTAATGCAAGATATAAGAGGCCGTTTGTTTCGCGTAAAACTCCGTAATTCGTAAATGACTTACTACCCAGTTACAACTACGGCGTTTGTTTGGACTGTAATTCGTAAAAGACTTACGTAACTCAACTAACACTCACTTGCAACCCAGTTACCACTCACTTACAGCCCAGTTACAGTTAATTTTGTGATCATACAAATTTGTAATATTTTTTTATATTAATATTAAAAAAATTTAATATTTAACTTTTTAATATTTATTTGCAGTATTAAAACTTTTAAAATTGTAAAATAGTTAATTTTGTGGTCAACTTTTTCACTTACGACTTATACATTACGACAACCAAACACCGTAAAGTACAATACACTTTCCCACTTTACAATTTTATATTACTAACCAAACACCGTAAAATTTACATGCATGTAACTCATTTACAATTGTAAAAGGCTTTACCAATTATAACTACGAATTACGGCCAGTTACGACAACCAAACAGACCCTAAGTGAGACAAAAAGAGTAAGAGAGCAAGAGTGAGCAATCGCAAACACAAAGGGTTTGTTTCGAGGTTCGAGCACACTTGCTCTACATCCCCGCCTTCGACACACGAAGGATTTCCACTATGCACGATCCAACCGGATCTCTCCTTGGTGCCGCAACACCTACAAGCCCTCGGACTCCCAAAGTCCCTTACACACCACAAGCCCACCGGCTCGTCGAGGCCGCACCTCAAGCTACAAGAGTTCGCACCCGAACCCTAAACAACCACGAGCACACTTGCCCGTCTCCTCAAAGTACAAGATGAAATCTTGGTGATCTAAACACTTGATCACCTACAAAAACTCTCACTACAACACTCTCTTATAGGATAGATATAACTATGGATGCTCAAGTGTAGTGTGAGAAATCAAGGAAAGAACTTTGATGGAAAACTCAAGAAATCACAATAAACATTCTCTTGATAAAATCCCTTTTGATAGGAAATATTGGCACTCTATTTTGTGGAGAAAACTCTGCTAAAAGAATGAAAATAACTGGACAAAAGCTCTCCTAAAATCTTGGCTTCAAACAATGACAAAACCCCTTTTATAGAGGCCAGAAAAATCTGACCGTTGGGCTCTGTCAGTACTGCCGGTCGACCGGTCCGGTCGACCGTCAACGGTCAAGAATCCGACCGTTGGAGCCTCCGGTCGACCGACCCGGTCGACCGAGCAACTGGAGGAGAGAGTAAACTCTCTGTCGGTCGACCGGCCCGGTCGACCGAGATTTCCTGAGAGCAAAGCTCTCTGAAGCGGTCGACCGGCACGGTCGACCGTTCTCCAGTGCACACAGGCGTGCACGTCTGTGCACGTCCGGTCGACCGACCCGGTCGACCGGCCACTGTCAGTTCTGAAAAATCAGAACTGCCAGAACCTGAAAATTTTGGGATTAAAGATTGGTCTTTTTGGCTTAATAAAAAAATCCCATAAATACTTAGAAATTCTACAAAAAATAGTTTTATGATATAGAAACATGCTTGCACAAAATCAAGGCATGTTATTAAAGATTTGACTATTTTTTTGTAACTTGGAAATATTGGCTCATAATAAAAACTGTTTTTCTAAAACAACATGTTTTTCAAATTTTCATCAAATACAAAAACAAGATATACTTTAAAGCATAGTGTGTATGGATATGATCCACTACACAATCAAGATGAAATATCTAGTTTTTGACATAAAGCACTAAACTTGGTTTTGGATATAAGATATGTAAACTTGAGATACCAAGAACCAAATAGAATCTTGTCACAATGAAAATCTTTTCTTAACAAGAAAATCTTTTATGAAATGAAATTTTTATCATGAAAACAATTCTATCAAGAGTGTGTGTGTGATATGACTTGAGCAATCCACCAACTATTCTATCCTTTACATTTTAACTAAAACAAAAACAAAATCTTATACCTAGACACAAGTCTTCATCTTCTTGAAGTCTTCCCTTGAAGTCTTCTCATCTTCTTGACTTGGTCCACATGCAATCCACCGAGCTCATCTCTAGATGTGGTCTTGATGCATAGGCTCGTGAATCGACCGGTGCTACCTTCCAACTTGACATTTTATCCTTTGTTGAAGCTCCACACCTACTAAGATCTTGATAAGGAATCTGTCACTAATTAAACACAAGATCATTAGTAAACATAACTTCATGAGTTGATCATCATCAAAACTAGGGTGATAGGCCTTTGGGCCAACAAAACTATGTACCGAAGTCTTCTTGTAGAGCGCCGTCTCCAAGTCAACTCGATCCAAACATGATCCACCAAGCTTGACTCCAATGAGTGCTAGATATGAACTTTGACGCTCGGGCTCTTGAATCACCATGTGAAAAGTTCCAAAACACCTTTGTTGAAGCTAATCACGTACTAATATCTTGGTTAAGTATCCGAAACTAAACATCACAAGATTATTAGTAAATATAACTACATGAGTTAATCATCATCAAAACTAGAGTGGAAGGCCTCTGGGCCAACAAATATCTGTAGCTAAAACTAGTTCAATCAGACTATCAGGAAGGTCAAATCAAATTTATACACTGTATCGAGTACTAGTACGGTGATACGTGTTTCTAGGATCAGGGGTTACATTTATAAAAAAGAATAATTACATTCAGAGTGTTTGATGAATAATATATTACTTCTAATATTTATAGATTGATAAAAGTAGTTGTGAAAGAATATGTTTTGATTAATAAGATTTTTGTAATAGGTTTTTGTAACGCCCTGATCCTACGGATACGGAGATGTTACTGTGACGTATATACGCAAAGCGGGAATACCCTCACATATATACGCTAATCATCAGTACAGGCAAGAATCAGAGTACAGAAACACAATGGTAATATATATTCCAGCAATAATAACACAAGTATATAGTTATCATAGGGCAAGATACAATATCTCAAGAATATAAAATCACCAAGAAGCGCAAAAGCAGGATGTACGATATAAAAGACGAGAAAGTACCCACGAGTAGCAAGATGAGAATCTCGCGAGTCGAACAAGAGGAGGCTGGAAGAAAGAAGATCCGAGCAAGAACTGCTAATCCACGCTTCCACTGCGCACTCTGATCAGCTACAACAAGGACACCATGATCCAAACTCTAGGATCTGGACATGATGATCCAGGGTTGTCAGAAAGCAACCCAGCGAGTACGTATGATAAAGCAAGTTGGCGTGCTTAGGCAATCACACGTGTACATGATCAAGTGATGTGGTTCAGGCATATTGGTACAGACAATGAGCGGTAACATAAGTGAAATTAGAGGAACAATAGTAAATCTGAAGTCAAGTAAATACATGTATATCGATAAATCTGAATCAGAAAATATGCATAGAAAACGTATAGGTACACATAAACATGTAATGCCGGTACAAGTCAGCAAACAAGAGATCAGGAAATCCCGTAATAATTTAGAATCATATATAGTAAAATAGAATGTCCAGCTCAAGTCATACAACATGAAGTATTGAATCATAATAATAGGGCAAGTCACATGCATGGGTAAATTAGTATGTTGTATTTAAGTTATCCAATAATAATCATTAGTATCGTCTGATATTTCAATCATCCCCCTGCCAGTGTCACCCACACTGACAGTCCATACTAGAGTTTGAGCTCTAGTAGAACTCACTCGGATTTGAAATGGTGTACCAGTATCCGAATGAAGGAGAGACCAAATATCACGCGTTCCTAATATTATTATTATTTGGTTGTTACATTCTTATATTATTCATCCGATCCATATGCTTAGGTATGCGTTACTGGTACACATACATCCACTTACGAATAAAATGAGTTATTACTTGAAAAATGATAAATCCGATGGCTCATATTTATAGTGGGTCTCATCTCCGCCCGAGACTGAGGCTCAGGGGTTCAGGCTACTGCTTTCGGGGACTTATCATTACGCGCCCCACACGACACTTCAGAGATATTACCATTATAAATATGATATCATACCAGTATCCATCAGTTTCTCCCACCACATTGTAAGTTGAGTACTTTATTATATATATTGTCCAGTGATAATGTCCACAGTGAATACACAGTAATCCAACATCCATGATTAGTCAATTACGGGGATCAACATGAGTATGGTATCAGGAGTCTCCCTTTTACAGGAATTCGGGAATACATGAGTTTAGGAGCACAGGAGTTCAGGAGCACAGGAGTTCAGGAGCACCAGAGGTCTGGTAATAGTATAATAATCATGCCAAGTTCTCATAAAAGTGATAATCATGAATAGGCAGTATAATATAGGTGTCCGGTGTAACAGTATCCAGTCAGGTGTCACAACATCATGTCAAGTGTATCGTACCAAGTGATAGCGTGTCAATCATCAGATGTCAGGTGTCAGGTATCAGGTGTCAAGTGATAATATGTCAACTACCGGTGTCAGATATCAAGTGTTAGGGATCACGTGTCAAGTATAAGCATATCAGTGTCAGGTATTTAACATGTCGGTATCATGTGAGTTGAATACAGAGTTACAATATCAAATATCAGGTAATCATCGGTCATGTAACATGGTACAGGAGAACAGTATATTTAAATATTTTACTTTTCACAATCATATCTATAACAACAATAAATTAATCTATTAATTAGCTATGCGAAGCCAAGCGAAGCGGGAGCGTATCTAGGCATATCCAATGCAAGTATAATACCAGTTCAATGAATTATAATAACGACCAATAGGTATTCATATAACATGTTAATATTAGAAAATCACACGCATATCATATATAAACTTGCATAATGATGCATCATGTATTAAAAGTCAAAATAGCATATCTTAGAAAAGGTACTCACCTAAACCATCAGAAAATGCTGTAAAATCCTGAAACACCATAAGCACGTACACGCCACCAATCCATATATTAAATATATATTAATTAATATTAATTTATTAAGAGAGAGAGAATGAGAGAGGAGAGAGAAAAGAATGAGAAAGAGAGAGACGTTGGAGAGAGAGACTTGTAGGAAAGTGAGAGAGAGAGAGGAGTGGTGCTGGAAATGAAGGGGTGTAAATAGGGAATAAAGAAGAGGGTAGATAAGGAATAAAAGAAAAGGGGGTAAAAGAGGAAGAAGGAAAAAACGAAAGAAGAAAAGAAAGAAAGGAACGAAAGAAGAAAGAAGAGAAGGGGTGGTGGGTGGTGGCTAGAGGTGCATCGGCGGCCAAGGCGGCGCGGTCGGAGGGGCGGCCAGCGGCGCCCCTTGGGTGGAGAAGAGAGAGAGAGAGAGAGAGAGAGAGAGAGAGAGAGAGAGAGAGAGAGAGGAGGGGAGTTGTTGATGGTGAAGATGATGGTGGGTGTTGTGGTGGTGGTGCTGGTTGTTGGAGATAGATTTTGGTGGTGATGTTGGGGAGTTGGAGGAGGTGGAGATGGTGGTTAGATGGTGAAAGTAGAGGAGGTGGTGGAGAATTTGTGAGTGAATTTTGAAGAAGGAGATGAGAGTGATGGTGATGGGCTTTGTGAAAATTAAACGGGTGGTGGTTGGTATTTGGTGGAAGGAAGTGAGAGAGGGGGTTTTGGGGGGTGGAGATGGCTGGATTTGGAAGGCTGCGGTGGCGCTCTGGTGGTGCCAGAGGTGGCCAGCTGTGGAGTCAAGGGAGGGAGAGAGAGGAGATGAGATTGTGCGAGAGAGAGCGTGAGTGAGGGTGAAAGATAGGGAGAGAGAGAAAGACTGTTTATTTAAAAGAAATGAGGGAGAAAAATGATGGGATGGGGGAAGGGATGGAGTGGTGGTACGGTGAAATGGGGGGCTGTTGTAGTTGCTGTCGGCAGGGTATGAGGGAGAAAAAAAAGGGAAAAAAAGAGAAGAAAAGATAAAAGAATCAATTTAAATATATTATAAAAATAGGGTGAAATTTGACTGTTTCAGAAACATTCTGAAAAATTCTCAAAATAGAAAATATTATTTTAAGATGCCTGATGATATCAGATTCGAGAAATTCAATCTGATTTTTAAATTAAAAATCCTAAAATTTTCTGGCGATACCGGTTGACACCAAAACCGGTCAAAATTCGATAAATTAAAAAAAATCCCCAAAAATGCATGTAAATAGAAAATGAGATTTTAAGAAGTAATATGGAAGCCGTTTCTAGAAACTTAACTCTATTTGAAAACTAAAAATTTGGGAACTGGTCAGCGACACCGATTGACACCGGTTTTGAAGATTTTGCAAATTAATTCTGAAAAATTTCAGAAAATCATGAAAAATCTAAAATATTGAAAAATAATATTTAAAATTGAAACCGATAAAATCTTACTATCAAAAAGATCAAATCGAGCAATATACCAGTATCGGGTCCCTGGTTCAGACTAGGGCTGACTCCGAGTCCACGAATCCTGATCCAGTACAAAATAATCACACAAATAATCATAAAACAAAAATAAATACAAAATTTTAATCAAAAAATATGATCAAAAAATCAGAATACATATCTAAGTACGTATTCTGGGAACAAAGGTGTTACAGTTTTGATAATGCATCTATTAATACTGGATCTATCTCTGAATTAGAAAAAGTTTGTACACCTGCATTTGGGGGTAGATTTTTTTAATCAAAGATGTGCTTGTCATGTTTTAAATTTATATGTTCAAGATGGTTTAAAACAACAATAAAATTATATTAAACCTATTAGACACGTACTTCACTATTTATGAATACTTTTACGAATAATGAAAGATTGAGTAAAATATTATAAATTGAAAGGTATGAGGATCAAACGATTTGCATGAGATATTCCAACCCATTGGAATTCAACTTTTGAATTACTTAATGATAGTAATACTTATAAAAAAATTATTATGTGATTTTATTGCTTATAATATTATAAAATTAATTTATATCCTCATCAATAGGATGCATGCAAAATATTTTGGATATCTTAAAATTTTTAATGATTATAGTTACACTTTATTTGGTGTTTATTATCTTACAACACATTTATTTTTAATTGAGTGTATTAATATTTGTGGTGTGATGGAAGAAAATGAAAATGATGTGAATTTTTTTGCATATATTTAAGCAATGAAAATTTAATGGCTATAATATTTTATAATAATTTCACCTATTTATATGGTTGCATGTGTTTTTGATTCAAGTTATAAATTAGACAGGTTGCATGAATATTTATCTACTTATTATGAAATTCTAAAATTGGATATAGACGTTTATGCTATATTTAATGAAGTTAAAAAAAATTATTCCTTATATGATGGATAGATTTTATACTTCAAGTAATAATATCCCACGTCATGACCAAAATAGTAGTCAAGTTGGAAATACCTCTAAAATTAGTAGAACAAACAACTATTATTGTAAAGAGCCAAAAAACCATGAGGATCTTCATCAAGTTCGAGCTCCGAGCTTGATAGTTATTTAACCACTTCCTTTGGGTTTGATGAGAATTTTCAAGATATGAAATTTTCAATCATGTACTGATGAAATGAGCGTTCAACATAATTCCCAATTATGATAATTATCGCTAAACAAATCTTAGCAACACTAGTGTCAACGATAACTATGGAGCAATCATTCAGAGCGGGGGATGCATTTTGGATGAAACACGTTTGTGTATGTCTTCCGATTCAGTGGAGGCTCAAGCATGTCTTGATAATTGAACAAAAGCAGCGTTAATACTATAAGAATCGCGCGGAAAGACAATGAAGACTTGAAATGACGACCACTGAACGGAAGAAAACGATTGAGGTAAGAGAACTACATGGGTTTTGATTCCTCTAAATCCCAAGATGATACATAAGCTACCTAATTATGATAAGAATTAAGTTCAATCTTCTTTTTATTTTTAAATTATTTTGGTAATTTTTTTATATATAAAAATTAGTATTCGTTGGAGTAGAAATGGTTCAAGAATCGGAACCAACCAGCCCTAACCCGGCTCCAGTTTCTCATATAGAAGAACCGGAAAGCGCCGGTTATGGAACCGAAGCCACCGTTTTGGAGATCAGGGTGGGATCCACAACATTGAAATCTCAGCCGATGAATGAATTATGGTTTTCAATATGCCGTCCTCTGATATGGACAAATGTTGGTTGGATTTAATCAATATTTCTGAAAGCAAAAGACTGTACTATGTGTAATTTTGGATTTTATCTTACTTGGGCTGAGGCCATTATTACAGGCAGCTTTGCAAAATAATTCAAAAATACACATGCTCCTATAATTACATTTTGGTGATCTAACTTTGCAAGTTCACCCTTATACCCCAAAGCTGCAAGCTTGAAAAAGATACAGCACCTTCCTGCAAAAAGATCCACGCCGCAAAATCGACATAAAACATAAAATAAAGGGCATATTTTTGTCCATATAAAAAACTAGTTAGTGGGTAAGATGCTAAAATTAGTGGAAAGCGGCGTTTTTGCGAAAATGGGTTTCTCCAGGGAAGCCCTTTTTCGTGACCTCTGTCAGTTTCCTCACTCAAATTTCTCGAAAAGGTATAATTTTCTCGGGGTGGGAGGCGAACTCGAGGTTTTAATGGTGATTTCTCTCTGACCCAGAAGGCTGAAGGGGAAAATTTCACAGCGATGAAGAAAGATCAGTGGAAGAAGGAAGAAATAGCAGAGGATTTCTGCTTCTCTTGCAAGGATGGAGGCCATCTCCGCGTCTGCGATTTTAAGTGAGCTTACCCTTTTCTTCTTTTATATTCTTTAATAGTTTCCAATGTGCATTGTTTTTCTTTTTTCTTTTTAAAAATTTTGTTGATATGCTTCCTTGTAAGAGAGCATTGCTGGGTACATGGACACTAACCAAACTTTTATCTTGATGATTTCTGTAATTGTTGTCAATTTTTTATTACTTTCAGGCTGTAGTTTAAGTGAGCTCGATTGTTTTTGAGATTGTTAAGTTTGTGTATTGTTATAAGCTGCATTGCTTTTGTTTGCTTTAGTTTTCTGTTGCTGATGATTTCTATAAATGAGCATTGCGGGTTATTTGGGCATTAATCGGCATTTTGTCTTTACCATTTATGCAGTTTTCATCAGAATGATGATTGGTGTTTTAGTCCTCATATCTGCATGTTGTGTCCCGCGCCTGGTCTTCTGTGTGTTTCAAGAACCTTCATTTTTGAGATGACACACAATTAAAGTGCAAAGTATTCCGAGCAATAGCTTTCTGTTGCTCGTATGAAATGAGTGTTCATTGGCATAAATGTCATTCTAAGTTGGCTACTGACTTACTTCAAAGAAGTTGTTTAAATAACTATGTAACATTGGTCTTGAAGAAAGATTTCAAATCACTTGCAATGTATGGAATCATGAATGCATGTAAGCATGCTCATAAAATGGCACATATAATTGATCTCTACTTGGACATGCCTGAACCAATCAAACATTTAAGATGTGTTTTATTAGTCATTCTGGATGGTTCCCTTTTTTGCATCCTTGGGGACTTTGTTAGTGCAATGACATTGTCTGGTAGCTGTTAATTATAAAATCTGAAGCAATTAAGCGAACAACATTTTGGGCACATGGGCTTCACAGCTAGCTTGCTCTGTATTATTTCAGCCATATAAGCTTTATCCTCCTTTCTCCTTTACTTCGAAGCTAACTCAAGCAAGCATTTCCTCCCTTTCATTTTATTTTCTTTACATTTGTTGATTGTATTTGTAGAGTGTAGCTAAAACTGAATTTGGGATTGGGTAATGCATCATATACCTTAAATTTATATCTCATGTCTTTTCTTTTTGGTAGAAAATGCCTCAAAGCTTACCACCCTAACTGTCTGGGCAAAGATGATTCATTTTTGGAGGATGATGACCGTTGGACCTGTGGTAAGATATTCTCCATGTATTTTCCTAGTTTGACAATTTGTTTATTCAAATTCTGTGCCTACTAGTTTCTTAATGTGCTAATTATTTTAAGCACTTATCTCTTGTATTTTAGTTACTAAAAGCATCCACGGAATACCTTATATTTGTGTTAATATGGAAAATACTGTGAAGTAAATGATAGACACTATGATGGATTATTCTAAGTTGCATCTCATAATCACTGAGCTCTACAGATGCACACAAGTCTATGCTAAATGTATACTCTAGTGTATTTTTTCTGTAGATTTCTGTCTACTCTCAGATTATTTTGGGCTGTTATTCCATGTTCTTTTTTTGTTCGTGTTTCTGCCACTCTCTCTTTTTGGCATTGATGTGGTGAATAATAGTATAGCCATTTATCACTCATCATGATTAACCTGACAGGTGTGCATTCATGCAACTGTGGGAAAAGCTCTTCTTCCAATGTTTTTGCTGTCCAACATCTTACTGTCGCTCATGCATCACATCTGCTGAGTATGTACAAGTGAAAAAGAATAAGGGATTCTGCGTAAATTGCTTAAGGATGGCAAAAATGATAGAAGAAGATAGACGTGTTGATTCTGATGGGGTGCGCTTTCTTAACATGACTTCTTGCTATTTCAGTTTGTTCATTTGAATGCATTCTGCCGTAATTCACACAACTTAACTAGCTATTCATATTTATACTTAAGAAATCCGTTCCTTGTTCATGTGCATGTATGCATGGATGTAGATGTGCGTGTGGGGGGGGGGGGGGGGGGGAGGGGGGGGTGGAGGGAGTGAGGAAGAGTTTTCTTCATTTAGGCCTGGCAATATCCACCCCTATTACATTAACAACTATCATGTCCTTCTTTTTGTCTTAATCCATCTTTGTTTTAGTCTACCATAGTCCTACCGCTCCTGCAACTTCAAACCTGTTACTCCTGTTTACAGAGAGGTGCAAGCGGGTTGGTTTCAGATCAGGTTTACGTAACATCTGTACGTGGATCCAATAGCAAATTCGTATTTGATCTTGGATTTCAATTGGAATCTCTTCTTTCTCATCAGGTCTGGTCGGATTCTGATTTAGATAGATTTCTACAAGTACCAATTAAAATTATTTTTTAAAATGATAGTTATTATGTTATTATTGACAAAATTCATACTTTATCTTATTAGCAATGTCATAAAGTTTAGATTTTTTTTTAAAATTAATCAATCTAATTAGAGTCAAATGTACATAGAATGCTTGGAGATAACAAAAATTGGTGTTTAGGGGTTACTAAATGGTTGGATCGAGAATTTGTATGCTCTAAAGTATAGATCTAACTAACATCCTACTTGTGACGTCCATCTCGTGCCTACATGATGCATAGGCAAAAAACTTTAAAATACATAAGTTTTATCTTTGGGTCACTTTAAAAATGTCGATCAACTTTAAAAGAGTGGATCATGAAAGGGGGTGTCCCATCATCAAATTCCAATGAGAAGGAGTTGACTCCAAATCTTTCCACAGGATGCAAGTCTATCTCATATCAATCTAATTATAGTCAAACGATAGTAACCTTCATTCTCTTTTCAGTTCTGTTATTGGTTTTCGGTTCGAAAAGGGTCATACCCGAATCTAACCCAATAGGGTTTCCGGGTTTACTTTTTGAATCCGATAATGTCAAAACGGTCGGATCAGTCTTTGGTCTTCATTGTCCCTCACTTTTTGTCAATTGAAACTACATCTTCTTATAAATGCACTATTTCTGATTTTAATTTTTAGCGAATTACTAGTCATCCGCCTCAACATCATCATTTCAGCTGCAGTCAATTTTCTGGAAATGCCTGCCTTATTAAATTAGTGACTGTATCATTTTTTATAGTCTTAATACCATGTTTGTTTTGATCGACTACGGTTCTAGCTGCTCCTACTGCCACAAACCTGTCACTCCTCTTTACTGGTATACTCAATGGTTCCCATTGCCCTTCACCGTTTTTGTCAATTGAAGCTACCTCATATTCTTATAGATGCAGTGTTTCTGATAATATTTTTTAGCGCATTTCTGCTCATCCATATCAACATTAATATTTCAGCTGCAGTCAACTTTATGGCATGTTTCTTAATTGCCATTTTTTGGACCCATAAGACGGCTTGCATGTAGTTCTGTAATATGCTCCCTTTAACTTCATGAGTATTCTACAGTCAAATTTTACTGCAGAAGCACTTCTCCACCTCAATTGTGCTCTGATTTATAGGTAACATCCTCCTCAATCTCTCATGAAACTAATGCAAGAAATTTTGTAAAATGGCTATAAAACCAGCCGCGTGTTAATTGTTATGGACCAGAATGTGGGAAAGTACGGAACAAACAACATTTCGATAAAATGAAACGTAGTTGTATTAATAATTTTGAGATGGATGACTGACAATGTGGTAAAAGATAAAATAAGTATACTTAAGAAGTTAGAGGTAGCTTAAATTGGGAGCAAACCATGGAGAACCTGATGGATGGTTTGAGCATATGCAAAGTAGACAATAGGTGCACCAATTAGGAGGCTTGGTAGGATGTAGTTGACACAGCAAGTAGGACTATAAGATACCTAAACAAGCATGGAGTAAGGTGGTTAAAAAAGGATACAATAGTTGTTAATTTAAGAGGGCATGACCTTGAGGGAGCTAATAGAAAGGATTCATGTAGGTAACCCCAAAGACTTGGGATAAAGGCTTTGTTTGTTGTTGAATCATCCTCAATCGCAACATCATAAAAGGTGATTGATCAATCGTAAGTAAGGAAACAATCAACACATAAGTATTCTTTGGCCATTATCCTGGATTGTAGCCTGTACCTCATGTTTCTTCTCATAATTTTGCTGAAGTATTTTGTGCTTCTCTTTGAGTTTAGATTTTAAAGTTACTCTTTGCCCTACTCCAGAAATTATTACTTCTCCACTTTCATCAACTGTCACAATCTAATTGGCAAATGAGACACATGAATGAACCTCAACTTGACTCACATACTCATCCAGAACTAATGAAAGAGATAAAGGACATGTAAGTTTTTTTGTGATAGAGATGTTATTTCATGTCAGTAACGAGTCCATTGAATGTTTCTAACATGAATATATCAAGCAGACTCTTCTTTTCTAACTCCCCTGCGCAATCTCCTAGAGGTCCTATCATAGCCCTTTCTAAGTAAAAAAACAAAAAACATATGTAGATCTCTTCTCTCCCATTCCTTCTACTATTGTCTTATTAAATGAATAGTTTTCATGGCTGAATCCTTGACATAAACCAAATTGATTTTTAGAAATAATCATCTGCTTCGGAGTCTTTCTCGATAACTTTCTTCTGAACTTTTATTAAATGGCTTATAGTTTTTATGCTATAGTAATTAATTCAACTGTGTATGTCTCATTTCTTGTAAATAATCCAAAATGATCTCTTCATCATTCATTGGGCATTCTTTTTTCATCTTTATAGTTTTGTTGTAAAACTTAGTTGGCCATACTAACTACTTATCTCACAAATTGATGAGGACATCACACTAGTTTCTAGTTACTTTTATGTCTTAGTTTATTTTTGAGTTTAATATTTTCTTTTATTGTGTTTTAGTACCACATCAGTTATATTCGGGAAGTGCACTTTTGTAAAGCCTATAAATAGGCCCCCTGACTTCTTTATTCAGTAGACAATGAATGAATTAAAATTTTCAGTTAAAATTCAGAGCTCTCGAGTTCTTAAGATTAGAGTGTGAAGCCCAGGTGCAAGAGGTGCGAAGCCCAAATTTATCTCTTTTCCTATCTCTTTTTCTGAAATCATAATTTCTTTCTTATTACTTCTTTCAAAACCCTAATTTTAATTTCTAGTTTGAAGGTGATTGCGATCCTCTCGTGTTACATCAGTTTGGTATCAGAGCAATTGGTTTTCGATCTCTTTCAGATCTATTCGAAAAAAACCTAGCCTCTCCTTTAAACCCTAAGTTCCACCTCCTGCCTCTCCCATCGCCACCTCCAGACAACCGTCGCCACTGTCGCCATAACCTTGTCGCCAGAGCCTGTCGTCCTCGTCGACTGAGTGTTGTGCCGTTATCGCTTTCAGGGAAGCCGCAACAGCCTCAATTGTAGCGCCCTGATCCTTCTTCCAGATCAAGGATCAAGATCTTCACACCCCTGGCACTCGTCGCCATCCACCCGCCTCCGACGACTTCATCAGATCCCAGTCGCCGTAACCCCCAACTCAACCGACGACTTCACGGAGCACTGTTCTAAAAATCGGATTAATCGGCCAATTAATCGGCCGATTAATCCTATTCGGTGATAGCCCGCTTAATATTGCATTAATCGCTCCGATTATGCGCTCGGGCGATTAATCGGGTCCAAAACAATTAATCCCCGATTAATGTCCGATTAATCCGATTAATCCCCGATTAATCCGATTAATCCCCGATTAATCATTTAGGTATTTCATATGTTTTTATTTGAAAAACTTCACTTTGTGTGTGTTGGATCGCTAAGTAGTTTATATTGTAATGTTGATGATTTGATAATGATCTTTTATAATATAGTAGATGAATTATTATTTATTAAATAGTAGATGAATTATGATATTTTATTATTGTATATTTTGCATAAAGTGATACTTATGTTTTATTATTTTGATTATTTTTCAAATTAACTTATTTAGCAATCTTTCTCCATCATTCTTTAAAGGTCATTATTTTGATTGATAAATTGACTAATTTTTTTTATTATCTTATTTTGCAAGTAAGTTCTTTGATTTATATTTATGTTGTAAAATTTGAAATCTTGGATTACTAATGTGAAAAGATAAGTTCTTTTACTTCTTCTTTTTTATTATTTATTCATATTATCTTGTTCATCCTATCATGGTTTATAACTTCACATCTAGATATTGTCTTGTATAATATTTAGGTATTTTCAACAATTAACTGTATATATTCATATGTAGTTTTGTATAAATATAATTAAATATATTAAAATTTTTAAAAACGATTAATCTCCGATTAATCCGATTAATCATTATTCAGTGTTGGACCGCAGAATAATGAAACCGATTTTTAGAACACTGTACCAGAGCCTTATCTTTCAGTATCACATCTCGATCATCAACGTCAGCGCTTCTCATCTCCAATCAAATCTCGATCAAATCTACACCTTCTTCATCTTCGCCGACAGAAGACTTCGCCGAGCCTTCGCCGTCTTCCCATATCGTCGATCCCTCTTCAGCTGTCCTCCATCGTCGCAGAGTCCTCACCACCTCGCGACCGCCATCTGTTCGAAGGAACCTCATTATCATTGCCTCATGATCGTTGTCACCGCTTGGCTTCCTTGCTGCTGCGCGTTGTGGCTGCTGCTACGCATGAGAAGAAGGACGGGTGAATGGGTGGGGGTTATCGGATCCGCGGTCAGAGACCGCCCGAACTCGAAACAGGGTTTAAGTATAAACCCATTTCGGGTTTGAATCTGACCCGACCCAAGCCCACCAGACCTAGTCCAAGATCCAGACTCGGCTTGACTCAGCGAGTTGACTCGTCTGACTCAGTTCAACTAAGTTCAGATTAAGTTCAGTTCTTCTAAAGGTCATTCTGAGCTTGTTTCAAGCCCGAATCGAGTCATTTTCGAAGCAACAGATTCATTGAGATAAGTACTACGCATCTACAACCTTCACATCCAGGTTCAAGTTTCGGTCTTCTACCAGATTCAGCTCAGCAGACCAGCGCGCAATAGTTTAGAGGTTGTTTCTCGCCCGGTCGGAGTCCGTTTCGAGCTCTAAACCCATTTCGGGTTTGAATCTGAACCGACCTAAGACCACCAGACCTAGTCCAAGATCCAGACTCGGCTTGACTCAGCGAGTTGACTCGTCTGACTCAGTTCAACTAAGTTCAGATTAAGTTCAGTTCTTCTAAAGGCCATTCTGAGCTCGTTTCAAATCCGAATCGAGTCGTTTTTGAAGCAACAGATTCATTGAGATAAGTACAACGCATCTACAACCTTCACATCCAGGTTCAAGTTTCGGTCTTCTACCAGATTCAGCTTAGCAGATCAGCGCGCAATAGTTTAGAGGTTGTTTCTCGCCCGGTCGGAGTCCGTTTCGAGCTCTATGCAAAGTGTTGGGTTCGTAATTGAGTCCTGAAGCTAGGGGAAAGATTTCACAGTATTGGGACAGTAGGACAATGATTCTTGGGTAACTTCTGTATCTTTTTACACTAAAAGTTATTCATGGAATTTTACTTTTGTGGAAGACATAAATACTGATGCTGATAACAAGAAAGTTGAACAGTATTTGTATGCGGCTATCCCGTTCTTTCGAGGTTCTAGTGATCATTACGAGTATGCAAATTGGGAATACCATCTTGAAGATTTCTTCACTTATTTTCAGTGTTCTAGATGGCGGCCACAGCGGCTACATCGGTCGAGAAAATTTATCAGAGATGGGGATATATCGGAGATATATCGGGGATATTTTCAAAAATCGGATGTCAAAATCAGACTGTAAATATACATATCTTCTTGTCTTAAATTGCATCTCAATAAGACAATGTATGCATAAATTATATAAATCTACATAAAACATCATACTTATATGTTTAAGATATTCTTAACTCGATAACTTGCATTAAGCCTATGAATCCATAATCACTTTCCAAGTGTAGAATCTTCAAAAATGCCACATTGCCACATCACTCGAATTACCCAAATACCTAACCTAGAAATTGAGTGTAAAACGCTATATCGGGTCCAAAATCACCGAAATAGCGGCCGATATATTGGGTCTATGCCTATTTATCGGCGATTTTGAATGAAAAATGCTATATCGGTTTGGATGTGCCAAATCATTGCGGTTAGGTGCCGTAAACGCAATATCGGCGCAATATCGGGGTTATATCGGGGATATTTAGAACACTGCTTATTTTTAGACGTTTGAGCAGAAGTGTCGCTATACCCAAATGAAGCTGGTTGGAGAAGTTTATTGGTGGCAGAAAGGCAATCATAGATTCTGTCGATGTTGGTTTGTCTTACAGGAGTTTCTTCGTACTTGGTATGCTACACATCTCCTTCTGCATCTGAGAAAGATGCAAAGAGCCTAATGTTGAGCATGAGCTCGAGAAGCCACAATTCAGCGATCTAGTCGTTGAATGCAAGGAGATCCTAGCGGGTGTGGGGAAGATTCTAAAAACATGACTGCAAAGGGTGCAGATCCAGAGTCGTCAGCTCTTGTTGAGAAGAAGTTGTTGAAAATCCAAAATCCGAAGCAGAGCCAAAAGTAGATAGCCAGGGTCAGAAGTTATTGCTGAGTTGGCACCACTACAAGAAGATTTTTCTCCCCTCCCCCGCCTACAGAAGTTAAAGAGCTCCCTATTGATACCTTGTAGATCTTCCAGCGGAGTCTACCATGCAACTAGTACTATCTTTGGCAGCTATGAGGGTCACATTATTCTTGAGATCACCTGATCTGTACGATCCCTTACAAATTTTTTTCTCCAAGAGACAGTTTCATAGGAGATTAGTACCCTGGCATGTGGGTTAGATTTCAGTGGAGCTGAGTTGACTTGTTATACTGCATGTATCTTGTTCGAGCGCCTAACAATGATAACATGTTTGTCACGGAAGCCAGTTCCACTCCACCACCTAGTCTCGATGTGACGCACTAGTGCTGATTCTTCGACCACCACTATGGCCTGATTGAGATGCTTTGTGAGAGGAGCAATCACCGATAGGGTGAGTTTCTTCCACTCTGGGGAAATGATGAGGAAATCACACTATTTCTAGTTGCTTTTATGCCTTAGTTTATTCTTGAGTTTAATGTTTTCTTTTATTGTGTTTTAGTACCACCTTGGTTATATCCGAGTTTTTGTACTGTGAGGTTGGACACCAAAGAGGTTGTAATGACATATATAGAATTGCTCGAATAGACTTATGTACTGTGAGGTGTGCTAAAGATGAGGATCAGAAGGTTTTAGTTCGAGATGAAGAAATCAAAGAAAATGGAGAGAGTATTTTGACAAATTGTTCAATGGTAGTTCTACTCAAGACTTGGATGACCTTACCATTCAGTGCCAGGATATGAACTATAATTATATGCGCAGAATTAGCGAATTTGAAGTTAAAGAGGCCTGAAGAGGATAAAGTCAGGAAAGCTGTTGGCCCGAATGGAATTCCTATTGAGGTATGGAGATGCTTAAGAGAGGTGAGTGTGAGATGCTGACAAACCTCTTTAAAAAAATTTGGCTAACTAAAAAGATGCCAAATGAATGGAGGAAGAGTACCTTAGTACGTCTCTATAAGAACAAGGGTGATATCCATAGTTGTTCAAACTTTCGTAGAATAAAACTCATGTGTCACACTATGAAGCTTGGGAAAGGGTAATTGAAACAGGTTAAGGCAGAATGTTACAATATTAGAGAACCAGTTTGGGTTCATGTCGGGGCGATCTACAATAGAGGGTATTCATTTGCTTCGTCAACTTATAAAGCGATTTCGAGAGAGAAGAGAAATTTGCATATGGTTTTTATTGATTTAAAAAAAGCTTATGATAAGGTGCCAAGAGAGGTTATTATGGAGGACATTGATGAAAAAGGGAGTCCCCATCAAATATATTGACATAATC
>JAVJIF010023794.1:0-69546 GCA_038442645.1 Agave tequilana
TTAAAACAAATTTTGAATTTTCTTAAGTCAACAAAATCATTTTGATATACCACTTGTAAATAAACGAAATTTTAAGATATCACTTGTAGGTTATTGATACTACTAGAAATAACTTGTAAATTTTTTTGATACCAATTAAAAGGTAAAATATGAAGTATATTTTGATATCAACAGAAATGCCAAATGAAAACAATGCATAAGCTCATTATGATGCCAATTAACATTTATAAATTAGTCAAGCTTAGCATAAACATATTTTGTGCTTTAAACATAAAAAGTTATTATAAAACAAGCACAATCAAATCATATATATGTATGAAAATGTATATACCAATTGAAATTGATATTATTAGAGATTTTGAGGCATATGTTGGCCCAAAGGCCCATCACTCTAGTTTTGATGATGATCAACTCATGAAGTTATGATTACTAATGATCTTGTGTTTAATTAGTGACAGATTCATTATCAAGATCTTAGTAGGTGTGGAGCTTCAACAAAGGATTTAAAGTCAAGTTGGAAGCTAGCACCGGTTGATTCACGAGCCTATGCATCAAGACCACATCTAGAGATGAGCTCGGTGGATTGCACTTGGACCAAGTCAAGAGATGAGAAGCCTTCAAGGGAAGACTTCAAGAAGTTGAAGACTTGTGTCTAGGTATAAGATTTATTTTTATTTTAGATAAATTGTAAAGGATAGAATAGTTGGTGGATTGCTCAAGTTATATCACACACACACTCTTGATAGAACTTTTGATAGGATTGCTTTCATAAAAGATTTCTATGTCTTAGAAAAGAATTTTTATTTTGGAAAAAGATTTTTTCTTTGTGACAAAATATCTACTTTGGTTTTTGGTATTTCTATTATACACATCTTTAACCAAAACCAAGTTATATGCTTAATGACAAAAACTTAGATATATCATTATGATTGTGTAGTGGATCATATCCATACACACTATACTTTAAATGAACTCAAATATCCTGTTTTTGTATTTTGTGAAGTTATGGAAAAACAAGTTTTAGAAAAACATATTTTTAGAAAAACAGTTTTTATTGTGATTAAAACTATTTTTTAGATTTACTGTGAATTTATGGGATTTTTATTGAGTGAAAAGACCTATTTTCAAATCTCGTAACTGTGCAGACCTGGAACTGGCTGACAGGCCTTTCCGGTCGACCGAGTCAGTCGACCGCTCCATGGCCGGTCGATCTCGCGTCGACCGACGTGCACAAACTTGTGCACGTCTGGCAGCACAGTGGCCGGTCGACCGGGACGGTCGACCGCTGGAGACTGCGGTGCTCACGGGTAGATTCGGTCGACCGGGCCGGTCGACCGCAGAGCCCCAACGGTCGGATTTTTGACCGTTGGCGGTCGACCGACCCGGTCGACCGACTGTACTGACAGAACCCAACGGCTAGGTTTCTGGCAGCCTATAAATTGGGGTTTTGTCATTGTTTTCAAGACAAGATTTTGGAGACTTCTTGAGCCTGCTTTTCTGATACTTTGAGAAGAGTTTTCTCCACAAAATAGAGAGCAAATACTTCCCATCTTAAAGGGAGTTTTTTATCAAGAGAGTGTAAAAAGTGATTCTTTGAGTTTTCCTCCATAGCTTTCTTTCCTTGCTTTCTCACACAAACACTTGAGCATCCATTGAGCTATTCATCCTATAGGTGTTGTAGTGAGAGTTTTTGTAGGTAATCAAGTGTTTAGATCAACAAGATTTCATCTTGTACTTTGAGGAGACGGGCAAGTATGCTCGTGGTTGTTTAGGGTTCGGGTGCGAACTCTTGTAGCTTGAGGTGCGGCCTCGACGAGCCGGTGGGCTTGTGGTGTGTAAGGGACTAGAGAGTCCAAGGGCTTGTAGGTGTTGCGGCACCGGGGAGAGATCCATTGGGATCTTGCATAGTGGAAATCCTTCGTGTGTCGAAGGCGGGGATGTAGAGCAAGTGTGCTCGAACCTCGAAACATACCCTTGTGTTTGCGATTGCTCTTTCTCTCTCTCTTGTCTCTTATTTATATCTTGCATTCAATTATTGTCTATCTTTATATGCATGATATTCACTTGTGCTCATATTTGCTATACTTGCTTGGGATTGTTGTTAACACTAGTATTCAACCAAGAGAGCCAACGCGGCACCTCAACCCATTCAAGGGGAATCTAGAGGAGCTTGTCCAGAGCCTCGCAAGGGGAATTCGGCAACACTCTTGTGTTATACATAAGTGTTTAATTTAAAGAAGTTTTATTTGGTCATCTTAGTTTTAATTCCGCATTATTTGTTCATAAGTGACCATTAGATTAGCCATCACCTATTCACCCCCCCTCTAGGTGAACTTACAGCATACATATATAGAAACAAATATGAGTATACAAAAATAGAATTTCATGAAGTTCATGTGTATAACTCATAACTATCCACCCTATTCATACACATGTTAAAAAGATTTCAATTTAAAGCATACAAGTCATGATCGCCCATCCAACCGCCCCTATAGGGCAGAAGTTTTCAAAAATAAGATTTGAAAATAGTTGTAAATTAAAAATACTACCAAATGAAGAATAAATAATTAGTTAAATAATTTTTAAAAAATTAGTTAAAGATCCTTCAAACATGAAAACAAATCATATATTTCATGAATCATTACTAATACACACGAAAATTGTCACTCAAGATCTATAAAGCTCATATAAAACTCATGAAAATCAAGTCATGAGAAAACAAAAATAATGTGAGTACACAAGAATTATGTGAATAGCATATTCATAAAAATAATCAATAAAGCTCAAAATACCAAAACATCATAAAAATTTATTTTTCATTAAAAACAAACTTTAAGGTATATGTATGTTCTATCAAAATTAACAATATACATATGTATCCTAAACACAAAAGAGTCCATAATAGAATTTGCATGAAGGCAAGAGACTCAAGGGTATACATGTATATTTATAAGTTTTAGATAAGAATAACATATATATGAAGCAAAACATGCACAAGGATAGGCAAAACCAATATAAATGAAAGAATCATCAAAACTAGGTTATATATGTACATGTAATGAGTACAAATGAGCAATGAAATACGTATAAGAATCAATATTGCTCACTACTTGTACAAATATAGATACAAGTTTTAATGAAAACTACATCTAAACAAGTATTCACCACATGAAGCACAAAATCAAAACATGCTAAAAATATTTATATAAAGGCATGTAAACTAAATGGGAGTTTAGAGATAGTTACCAACCAAATGCACTATTCTCTAAGTCTCCAAAACATGGTGGTCCTCCCACTAAACTTCTTTGATAGTGATGCATCAATTGTAGTGTCCGTCAAGCTCATGCATCCACCACCAAGGCACCAACCCTCTCACGTCATGTGAGAGCCCACACCTACATCAAACACAAGAGGTGGGGATTTTGGTACCCATTTCTTTTTGGGTCAACGAGGATTAGCATCATAAGGAACTCAAACATTTTATTAGCAAAATTTATAGAATTAATCTTATCAAAACAAAACTTTGCTAAATGGCCTTTGCAGCCACAATGTGCACATTTGTACACTCTAGCATGCACATGAGATTGAGTGTGATCATGATGTGCAAAGTGTGCATAAGTTTACCGTGGGTTATGTGCATGAACATGTGGAGCTTGTTTCTTTTGAAACAAGGTTTTCAATCTAGAATGGTTGAATGTACAATTGCTCAAAGTTGAGCTCAAAACAATTCATTCTATTTTTCAAGACTTGAATCTCATTTTTATTAATAGTACCATGAAGAGCATGGCAAGAATGAGAATCAACAATCTTTTTCTTTTTAGAAATATTTTCTTTTTCTTTAGAAACAATTTTTCTTTTCAAAGAGTTATTTTCTTCCAAAGCAATTTCTTTTTCTTTTTCCACCAAAATAATTTTATTTTTCAAAGAATTATTTCCTTCATAAATATCATTTAATTTAGAAGACAAGGAAATATTCTTCTTTTTCAAAAATTCATTTTCTTTTGAAACACATGCAAATTTATTTTGAAAGGAATCCTTTTCTTTTGAAATGAACTCATATTTATTTTTCAATCTTTATGATCCTTTTTAAGCAAATCATATTTTTCAAGGAGTTGTTGACAAAATAAAGCAAGCTCATCATATGACATGTCAACATCCTCATCAAGGTTGGATTCAGAATGCACCTCAAGGGGTTATCCCCTTGGACCATGTAGCATATGTTGGAAGCATCACTTCTATCATCCGAGTCGCTCCCTCCCCGCATAGTATTACTTTTGTTTACCAAGGGAGACTAAAGTGTTCCATACTACAAAAGCCGAATCAAAGTTAGAAATCCTACATAAATAATCATCATTTAGGGTTGACTTAAAAGTATGGATGGCTTTTGAGTTAGCCTCTAAGTTGCCATTTAAATAATATGAATCTTTAATTGTGGCAAGATAAATGAATCCCTAGGGCTTTGAGGTACATGGAGATCTTAACTTTCTAAGTTTGGATGTTAAGAATATCAAACATGGGAGGTGTCATGAAATCCATGTGTGTGTAAACAAATATTGTGATTAGCTAAAATGAGGATCTTTAACTCAAGGTTGTTAGACCCAAATCAAGAGCACCAAGCTCTAATACCAATTGAAATAACCTAGAGGGGGGTGAATAGGTGACTAGCTAATCTAATGATGAATTTATGTGGAATTAAAACTAGTTAAGCAAACTAAAAACTAATAAGCTAAACACACCAAGTATAACACAAGAGTGTAGCCGAATTTCCAAGGAAGGGCTCTGGACTATCTCCTCAAGATTCCTCTAGATAAGAGTTGAGGTCCCGCTATGGCTCTCTTAGTTGAATACAAGTGTGAGTAAAAAATCCCAAGCATGTATCAATATAGCACAAGATATATCAAGCATATAAATAGATAAGCAATGTAAGCATGCAAGATATAAATACAAGTGAGAGATAGAGAGAGCAATCGCAAACACGGGAGATTTATTTCGAGGTTCGAGCACCCTTGCTCTACGTCCCCGCCTTCAACACTACGAAGGATTTCCACTAGAATCGATCCCACCGGATCACTCGGTGCCGCAACACCTACAAGGAGTTCACACTAGAACTCTTGGACTCACTAGTCCCCTCACTTGTTCCCGCAAGAACAAACACACGCAAGAACACTAGCTTGCCGAGGCCGCACCTCTATACCGAGCTCCCACAAGAACTCGAAACAACACGAACCCGCAAGTTCGCCTCCTCAAATATAAGATGAACACTTGGTGATCTAAACACTTTGATCACCTAAAAACTTTTCACAACAAAGAACCCTAGAGGATTGATACAGCAATGGATAGCTCAAGTATGTGTGAGAAAAAAGATAGAATAGTGGAGGAAAAATTCAAGAAATCTCTTTTGCAAAACACTCTTGAAAAACTCTTCTTTTGATATGAAAGTATTTGTCCTAAAACAAGTGGAGATAAACACTTAGAGAGGTAGGAAAAACTAGCACAAAAACTCTCTTGAAATCTTATTGAAAACAGCTCAAAACAGCCCCATATAAATAGGCTCCAAAAACTAGCCGTTGGGGTCTAACTTAGCAGGAAATCCTACTGCTGGTCAACCACCAACGGTCGAATTTTTGACCGTTGGGAAAAGCGGTCGACTGGACGATCGACCGTTTCAGGGCACTGACCTATCGATCGACACACCGGTCGACCGGAGCCAGATCCAGAGAGCAGAGCTCTCTGGCGGTCGACTGGGACGGTCGACCGGCCCTCCAGCCAAACTGGTTGCGCATGTCTGTGCACATTGGTCGACCGGCCCGATCGACCGACCCCTGGTCCGGTCGAACGTCCGGTCGCCGCCAGTATGGTCTGGCTGATAAATTTGGGATTAAAAACTTGATTTTTTTACCTTCAATAAATTCTCATAAATTTCACAAAAATAAGTTCATTAACATACTTTGATATACAAACATGTTTGATTAAAAATCAAAACATATTACAAATATTTTAAACTATTTTTGTGATATAGAAATTTTGGCTTTAAATAAAAACCGTATTTTTCAAAAACAATCTCCAAATTGAAAAATGATTTTTTCAAAACTTCTCCAAATACAAAAACAAGATATTCTAAACACTTTTGAAGCTTAGTGTGTATGGATATGATCCACTACACATATGAGATGAAATATCTATGTTTTGACAATAAGCTCTAAAATAGTTTTAATAAAAACACATGTATACTTTAAAGTTTAAAAATCAAAACGGTATTTTCTAAAACACATGTAAATTTTGTGTGTGTGTAAATGAACTTGAGCAATCCACCAACTAATCTATCATTTACATTTTATCTAAAACAAAATCTTGATACTTACAAAACCCGACACAAGTCTTCTTGAAAATCTTCTCTTGAAAATCTTCTTCTCCTTCTTGACTTGGTCTAAACCTTGATCCAATGAGCTAGACTCCTCTTGAGTACTTGATGCAATCTTGATGTGCGAGCTCTTGAATCAACACGTGCTAGCTCCAAAACTTGACTTTAAATTCTTTGTTAAAACTAAACACCTACTAAGATCTTGATCAAATATCTGAGACTAAATAAACACTAGATCATTAGTACTATAACTACATGAGTTAATCATCATCAAAATAAGAGAGATGGGCCTTTGGGCCAACAAGTATCATAAGGAACCCAAACATTATTATTTGCAAAACTTATAGAATTTAATCTACCAAAGTAAAATCTTACAAGATGGCCTTTGCTGCCACAATGTGTACATGCGTACACTCTAACATGCATATGAGAATGAGGGTGAATGTGAGCATAGTGTGCATATGTATGTCGTGGGTTATGTGCATGAACATGTGGAGCTTGTTTCTTTTGAAATAAGGTTTCCAATCTAGAATGGTTAAATGCACAATTGCTCAAAGTTGAGCTCAAACAATTAATTCTATTTTTCAAAACATGAATCTCATTTTTATCAATAGTAGCATGAAAAACATGGCAAGGATCATTATTAGCATGGCAAGAATGAGAATCAACAATCTTTTTCTTTTTAAAAATGTTTTCTTTTTCTTTTGAAACAAGTTTCCTTTTCAAAGAGTTATTTTCTTCCAAAACAATTTCTTTTTCTTTTTCCACAAAATAATTTTATTTTCCAAAGAATTATTACCTTCAAACATATCATTTAATTTAGAGGATAAGGAAATATTCTCCTTTTTCAAAAATTCATTTTCTTTTAAAATGCATTCAATTTATTTTGAAAAGAATCTTTTTCTTTTGAAATGGAATCATATTTATTCTTCAATCTTTTATGGTCCTTTTTAAGCTCAAGAAGTTGTTGACAAACTAAAACAAGCTCATCATACGACATATCAACATCCTCATCAAGCTCAGATTCAGAATTTACCTCAAGGAGGTCATCCCCTTGGACCATGTAGCATATGTTGGAAGTATCACTTCTATCATCCGAGTCACTCCCTGCATAGTATTGCTTTTGTTTACCAAGGGAGATAAGTGTGTTCCATACTACAAAAGCTGAATCAAAGTTAGCAACCCTACATAAATAATCATCAGTTAGGGTACTCTTTAATGCATGGATTGCTTTTGCATTAGCATCTAGATGTTTGCCATTAACAAAATATGAATCCTTAATGGTGGCAAGATAAACATGAATACCTAGGGCTTTGAGGTACATGGACATATTAACTTTCCAAGTTAGGATGTTAAGGATGTCAAACGTGGGAGGTGTCATGAAATCCATGTGTGTGTAAACAAATATTGTGATTAGCTAAAATGAGGATCTTTAACTCAAGATTGTTAGACCAAAATCAAGAGCACCAAGCTCTGATACCAATTGAAAATACACCTAGAGGGGGGTGAATAGGTGTACTAGCTAATCTAATGCTAATGATGAGGAATTAAAAACAATTTAAATAAATTAAAACTATTAAGCTAAACACATAAGGTATAACACAAGAGTGTAGCCGAATTCCCGGTGAAGGGCTCTGGACATCTCCTCAGGATCCCTCTAGATTAAGAGTTGAGGTACCACTATGACTCTCTTGGTTGAATATAAGTGTGAGCATGAAATCACCCAGAGGGGGGTGAATAGGTAACTAGCTAATCTAATGATGAATTAATGCGGAATTAAAACTATTTAAGCAAAATAAAACTATTATGCTAAACACACAAGGTATAATCTAAGAGTGTAGCCGAATTTCCGGTGAAGGGCTTTAGACTATCTCCTCAAGATTCCTCTAGATAAGAGTTGAGGTGCCGCTATGGCTCTCTTGGTTGAATACAAGTGTAAGCAAACAAACCCAAGCATATATCAATTTGAGCACAAGTATATATCAAGCATATAAAGATGAAAGCAATAAAAGCATGCAAGATATAAACATAAGTGAGAGATAGAGAGAGCAATCGCAAACAAGGGAGATTTGTTTCGAGGTTTGAGCACCCTTTCTCTACGTCCCCGCCTTCAACACTATGAAGGATTTCCACTAGAATTGATCCCACGGATCACTCGGTGCCGTAATACCTACAACGAGTTCACACTAGAACTCCTTGGACTCACTAATCCCTCTCTTGTTCCCTCAAGAACAAATACACGCAAGCATATTAGCTTGCCAAGGCCGCACCTCTACACCGAGCTCCCACAAGAACCCGAAACAATACGAACCCGCAAGTTCGCCTCCTCAAATATAAGATTGAACACTTGGTGATCTAAACACTTTGATCACCTAAAAACACTCTCACAATAACTCTCCTATAGGATAGATATAGCAATGGAAAGCTCAAGTATGTGTGAGAAAACTAAGATTGATTTGGTGGTGAAAAACTCAAGAAATCTCTTTTTCAAAACACTCTTGAAAAACTCTCCTTTTGATTTGGAAGTATTTAGCTCTAAAAGAAGTGGAGATAAACACTTAGAAGTGTAAGAAAAACTATCTTGAAAACCTACTTAAAATCTTGTAGAAAATAGTCCAAAGGAACCCCAATTTATAGGCTCCCAAAATATGGCTGTTAGAGGCTAACTAAGCAGCTGATGCTGCTGTCGGTTGACCGCCCGGTCGACCGGCCAACGGTCAGATTTCTGACCGTTGTGCCAACGGTCGACCGGCCGGTTGACCGTGGCCTGGATACAGAGAGCAGTAGCTCTTTGCAGGTCGACCGCCCGGTCGACCGGGGCCAGTTCCAGAGAGCAGAACTCTCTGGCGGTCAACCGGGTCGGTCGACCGCCCTCCAGCCAAACAAGGCCATGAACGTTTGTGCACGTCGGTCGACCGCCGAGTCGACCGACCTCTGGCTCGGGCGACCGTGGGTCGACCGGCAGAAGGCCAGAATACAGCTTTAGGGATTAAAAAACTTGGTCTTTTTCTTTCAATAAAATCCCATAAATTCTCATAAATTCTACAAAAATAAGTTCATTGATATACTTTAAAATACAAACATGTTTGATTAAAATCAAAATATATTACAAACATTTTGAATTATTTTTGTAATATAGAAGTTTTGCCTAAAACAAAAACCTGTATTTTCCAAAATTGATTTTTTTCTAAACTTCTCCAAATACAAAAATAAGATATTCTAAACACTTTTGAAGCTTAGTGTGTATGGATATGATCCACTACACATATATGATGAAATATCTATATTTTTGACATTAAGCTCTAAAATAACTTTTGATAAAACACATATATATTTTGAAGCTTGAAAAACCAAACCAGTATTTTTCAAAATGAAAACTCTTTTATAAAAACACATATAAATCTTGTGTGTGAGTGTATATGAACTTGAGCAATCCACCAACTAATCTATCATTTACATTTTATGTAAAAATAAAATCTTGACACTTACAAACACCCGACACAAGTCTTCTTGGAAATCTTCTCTTTGAAAATCTTCTTCTCCTTCTTGACTTGGTCCAAACTTTGATCAATGAGCTAGACTCCTCTTGAGTGCTTGATGTAATCTTGATCAAATATCTTATACTAATTAAACTCAAGATCATTAGTACTATAACTACATGGTTACTCATCATCAAACTAGAGTGATGGGCCTTTGGGCCAACAATCTCCCCTTTTTGATGATGACAAAACTCATGGAGTTATATATGCATGGATTAAAGTTAAGCATCATAGAAGCTCCCCCTTAACTCATGTAAAAAAATAAACAAATAGATATTCAATGAAGTACATAAAACTAAAGAAAGATATATGCATAAACAAGGTGAGAGAAACATGCATAAACCCAAAATTCTTCTCCCCAAAACCCTCTACCCCCTTTTGGATAAACTTTCAAAATCTTTCTCCCCTTTTTGTATAAACATAAATAAATATGCATATATAAACTCAAATCATTCTCACCCTTTTTGTCAATCATCACAAAGGGGTGAAAAATAAATCAACAATAAGGATGTATATGCGATTGATAGAGATTTACCTGTGCAACAAAAATAAACAATTTTAGATTTTAAAACAAGTTGTGCAAGACTCTCAATTCTAATCAGCGGTAGCAAGGGCTATGCGGGTCGTGATCCTCAGGGAGGGACTAGCGATGGAAGCTTTGTCAATAAGTTATCTCTAAAGTTTTTTATTAATTTAAAGTTAAGTTAGAAAGAAAGAAGATGGAGAAAAAGAAGTGATATTTACAATGAAAGTGAGGAAAAGAATTTGGAAAGATGGAGATGGTGATCTAAACTAAAGAAATAAAGAAAGAAAACTAAAAACTATACATACCTACCTCTTCAGTCCTACTTACCTTTGATCCTTTTGCGACGACTTACTTTGTCTTCGAAGCTTGCAAGTATGGCGTATAGGATCTTCCACCTTCGCGATCTACACTACGAAATAAAAGACTAGCAAACGAAGGCTTGTTCATCTCCATAGGCCATCAAGGGCTCTTCTTCGGCTAAGCAGTCTCGAAGCAATTGGGTCTCATTGTTTGCAAGACATTAGAGAGAAACAATACAATAACACAAGAATAAAAGAACAAAAACAATAAAAGAATAAAAATGAACCTCGAGTCGATTTATTTAACAATGGAAGAAGAGCAAAACTTACACCGATTGTTACCCTCAGTACAAGTAGATCTCCTTCCTCCATGAAAACATCCTCTCCTCTCAGTTACAAAAATTACAAAAAGAAAAACCTAACCTAAATTATAAGTTAGCCTAAAAGAAACCCTAGCTTTAGCTCTGTATTTTCTCTGTTGGATTCTGTGTGCCCTTCTCTGTTGCTCTGCAGAGGTATTTATAGGAGCTGGAAGAAGTAGAGTCCCGGTACAACTCTGTCCTGCAACTTGTTATCATGTTGATCACCGAATATGGCTTATCTGCGGACTGAATTGGAAAGTTTGATCAGCTTATCTGCGGACTGAATTGGAAAGTTTGATCAACATAAGAGTTGTAGGTCTTCAAGTCTTCTTTCTGGAGCATCTTAAATCATCGGATTTGAATATCTATGGGTACGGGAATAAATGTTGGCTCAGAAAATTGGTCCAAATGGGTAAGGATACCGGAGTCAACATAGATTCGGAAATGGAAACTGAATCGCAAAGTTGGGGATCGGGTTAACATTCACAATCTAATTCAATCTCATTGAAATTCAAACTAGTCAATTTATCCAAGGATTGGGATTGAGCAAGTTCATATTGATGTGATGAAATTGAATTTTGATCAAGGTCTTCTAGACAGAATGATTCTTGGTTCCTATCAACTTGCTCAAGAATGTTGGAAAGTCTAGAAATTTGATCATTCATTATATCTTGCAACCGATCCACTTTTTCTTCTAACCCATCGAATAGATCAATGGTGGACTGAAACCTTGGTGATGTGGGAGAGACGTATATGAAGATAATGGTTGAACAGGTGGTTGACCATATGGCTCAGGGGTATTGAATCCCCATTGACTCTGTGAAGAGTAGTGATGATTATTCCAATCTTGTTCATAGTATTGGGACTGGGGCATGTAATGATTCGGATAAGACCAATCTGGCACACTAGGTTGGTCAAAGTTATGATATGCCAGGTTGGTAATATCCGAATAAGAGGTTGGTGTGTAATATGGATTAAAATTGGAAAAATTATTATTATATGCCATATTACACAAACACAAACAAAGAAAAAAGAAAACAAACAAATAAACAAAAAAGAAAAAAAAATTCTAACCTAAGTTAGGGTAGACTTTGACCTAGACGACTCCTAACTGGTTAGACTGTCCACGGGAGGTAGGGTGCAGACTTTGACCATAAGTTAATCAGCCAGGTCAGGGCAAGATTGGTGGGAGGTTTTCCGTCAAAGACGTTCCTTAATTAAATAACCACCAATCTTCGGGCTTTCGGCCCTCAATCCCCTTCCTAGACACTGATTTGACAGGAGTCAACTTCCAGCACTGTTCCCCCTTAGGATAATCTCCTAATTGAGTCCGAGATGTCCCTAGGGCCAACGTCTACTAATTTTTAGTTAGGCTTGGGTTAGTGAGTGCTTGGAATCTGATTTTTGGGCTAAGGAAGGGTGATTAAATCCCCACCTTATCTTGTTATAGGTTAGTGCCCTTAAGATAATTTTGTGCAAGTGTACAAGATATGTAAATAAGATTCACTCAAAGCAATCAACCAAGAGATGAGTCATATTCTATATGAAATGCGAACGTACCTTGCTCCAGCACTCTTCAACAGTAAAATAAAGGAATTGAAAAGACACGTGCCTAATATGCAACGTCTAATCAATTTTTTATCTTTTACAACAATATTTTACTGTTGATTAATTAGCAGTGTACAGGTTTATCACAGAACAAAGTTAACATAGCAGTAAACAGATATTGCAATTTTCAGCAACCTGCAGAAAATTCAGTAAGTAGTTCTCTACTACTGCCGCAGATCCGCGGCTATTGCCGCGTTTGCGCGGCAAGGTAGTAGGCTCTGCTGCTCTGCCTTCGAGGGCAGAGGCACAGAGTTGCTATATGTCCTTGCTGCTGTTTCCTGTTCTCCAAACCTGCAAACAGAAAGAATAAAAGAATTAGTTAATAAATTTTTTTTTTAGAAAAACTTACCGTCCCTCCCCGGCAACGGCGCCAAAATTTTGATTGAGTTTTTCCTGCACACAAAATATAGAATATTAGATTTAGGAAAAGGATGTGCAAGGCTCTCAATTCTAATCCGCTGTAGCAAGGGCTATGCGGGTCGTGATCCTCAGGGAGGGACTAGCGATGGAAGCTTTGTCAATAAGTTATCTCTAAAGTTTTTTATTAATTTAAAGTTAAGTTAGAAAGAAAGAAGATGGAGAAAAAGAAGTGATATTTACAATGAAAGTGAGGAAAAGAATTTGGAAAGATGGAGATGGTGATCTAAACTAAAGAAATAAAAGAAAGAAAACTAAAAACTATACATACCTACCTCTTCAGTCCTACTTACCTTTGATCCTTTTGCGACGACTTACTTTGTCTTCGAAAGCTTGCAAGTATGGCGTATAGGATCTTCCACCTTCGCGATCTACACTACGAAAATAAAAGACTAGCAAACGAAGTCTTCTTCATCTCCATAGGCCATCAAGGGCTCTTCTTCGGCTAAGCAGTCTCGAAGCAATTGGGTCTCATATTTTGCAAGACATTAGAGAGAAACAATACAATAACACAAGAATAAAAGGACAAAAACAATAAAAGAATAAAAACGAACCTCGAGTCGATTTATTTAACAATGGAAGAAGAGCAAAACTTACACCGATTGTTACCCTCAGTACAAGTAGATCTCCTTCCTCCATGAAAACATCCTCTCCTCTCAGTTACAAAAATTACAAAAAGAAAAACCTAACCTAAATTACAAGTTAGCCTAAAATAAACCCTAGCTTTAGCTCTGTATTTTCTCTGTTGGATTCTGTGTGCCCTTCTCTGTTCTCTGCAGGGGTATTTATAGGAGCTGGAAGAAGTAGAGTCCCGGTACAACTCTGTCCTGCAACTTGTTATCATGTTGATCACCGAATACGGCTTATCTGCGGACTGAATTGGAAAGTTTGATCAACATAAGAGTTGTAGGTCTTCGAGTCTTATTTCTGGAGCATCTTAAATCATCGGATTTGAATATCTGTAGCAAAAGTTATGATATGAATAATAAAACATGTACAGTCTGAATCCGAATTTTTTTGAATTTTTATCTTTGCACTCTTCTCCTTTTATCTTTAGGATTGTCTTGCAAGCAACTAGGGTTGAGTAGAAGTTCATCCCTTTACTCTTCTTTTAATATTTGCAACTTTTTCACTTTGTAATTACAACTTTGGCATTTGATAATTGCAACTTTTCACTTGGGCTTGGACATGGGCTTTTGGGCTTCTTTTGAGGCTTTATTGCTTTATTTTTATTTCTCAAGGCCTGCACCCAATAAATAATAAAATATGAGTAAATGTGCAGAATTATATGAATAAATATGAAAATGTGATGGTAAATGTAATGATAAAAATGCACTTTTCACTACCAATCAACGATATACATTCATGAAGAGGAAGACGTTAAGTTAGCTCCCCTGCATACATGCATTACATGAAGAAGGGATGACAAAACCCTAACCCACATAAAGCATAATATACAATGCATAAGTGAAGATGTTAAGCTCCCCATACACACGTGTACCACATAAAGAAGAGATGTCAAGCTCCTCAATATAAGATACACTCAACATGAATTTATATATAGAAGAGATGTTAAGCTCCCCTTGCATATAGGCAATACATATCAAAATATTTTTAAATCACTTTAAAAAAATTTTGAAATCTCTTAAGTCAACAAATTTTGAGATATCACTTGTAAATAAACAAATAATAAGATATCACAAGATTTTGATACCAATTGAAATTGGAAATTTTTGAAATTGAAACATTTGTAAATTGTGATACCAATGAAAGTAAAATATTTTATATTTGGATACCAATTGAAATATATGATAAATTTTGATTCCAAATAAGAGGTAAAACTTTTTTGATACCAATTGAAATAAAAGGTAAAACATTTTTGATACCAATTGAAATCGAAATCCAATTGAATTCGAAACATATTGATACCAATTGAAGTATATTGTAAATTTTGATATCAATTAAAAAGTAAAATATGAAGTATATTTTGATATCAATTGAAATACCAATTGAAAATAATGCATAAGCTCATTAAAATACCAATTGAGATACCAATTGAAATCAAGATTTAAGTCAAGCTTAGCATAAATATAATTTGTACTTTAAACATGTAAGGATATTGTAAATCAAGCACAATCAAATCATATATATGTATGAAAATGAAAATACCAAATGAAATTGATATTAATTGAAATTTGAAGCATACATATATAAAAACATATATGAGTATAGAAAAATAGAATTTCATGAAGTTCATGTGTATAACTCATACCAATTCACCCTATTCATGCACATGATAAAAGATATTTAATTTGAGCATATAAGGCATGATCGCCCATCCATCCGCCTTCGGTTGGTAGGGGTTTTCAAAAATAAGAGTTTAAAATATTTTAGCATACTTTGAAAAACTCTACCACTTGAAGAATAAATAAATAGTTTGAAGTAATTTTTGAAAAACTAGTTAAAAATCCTTCAAACATGAAAACAAACATATATATCTCATGAGCCATGCTAAATACACAAAGTTGACACTCGAAATCTATAAAGCTCAAAAATACTCATGAAAACAATGTCATGAGTAAACAAATGAAGTGTGAGTGCACAAGAATCATGTAATTAACATTTTCATGAAAATAATCAATAAGGCTCAAAAGCTTCAAACATATGAAAATTACAAAAATTTATTTTTCATTTAAAAACAAACTTTAAGGTATATGTATGTTTTATCAAAACTAGAAATATGCATACATATTTCAAACACAAAAAGAGTCCATAATATTATTTACATGAAGGCAAATGACTCAAGGGTATACATGTATATTTATAAGTTTTGAACAAAAATTACATATACATGAAGCAAACATATATAAGAATATGAAAAACATGTATAAATAAAAGAATCATCAAAACTAGATTATACATGTACATGTAATGAGTACAAATGAGTAATGAAGTACAAACATATAAGAATTAGTTGTTGCTCACTACTTGTACAAGTATATATACAAGTATTAATGAAAATTTATGTTTAGACATGTAATCAAAACATGAATTGCAAAACCATAAACAAACATGATTATTAAGGTAAATGCACATATTTTAGAGTAATGATGTACATAATAGCTAAACTAAAATGAGAACACAAAAATATGAATCCATATGAACATAGGTGTATCTCAATTACTATATATGTATGTCATAAGCCTAGATAACATGGCATTTAATAACAATCATGAAAAACATGCTAAAAATCAATAATCTAAAAGCATGTAAACAAATAAGGAGTTAGAGATAGTTACCAAAATTATTAGGACACATCTCTATATCTCCAAACCATGGTGGTCCTCCCACCAAACTTCCTTGATAGTGATGCATCAATTATATTTCCATCTAGCCCACGCATCCACCACCAAGGCACCAATCCTCTCACGTCATGTGAGAGCCCACACCTACATCAAATACAAAAGGTGGGAATTTTGGTACCCATTTTCTTTTGGGTCCACGGGGGTTAGAATTATTCGGAACCCAAATATTTTTATTAGCAAAATTAATATGATTTATTTTATCAAAACAAAACTTTGCTAAATGGCCTTTGCGGCCGCAATGTGTACACTTATATACTCTAGTATGCACATGAGAATGAGTGTGATCATGGTGTGCAAAGTGTGCATATGTGTGCCGTGGGTGATGTGCATGTACATGTGGAGCTTGTTTCCTTTGAAACAAGGTTTCCAATCTATTATGATTAAATGCACAATTGCTCAAAGTTGAGCTCAAGCAATTTATTCTATTTTTCAAAAATTGAATCTCATTTTTATCAATAGTAGCATGAAAAGCATGGTGAGAATGAGAATCAATACTCTTTTTCTTTTTGGAATGTTTCTTTTTTTTTGAAACAATTTTTCTTTTCAAAGAGTTGTTTTCTTCCAAAGCAATTTCCTTATCTTTTTCCACCAACATAATTTTATTTTTCAAAGAAGTATTTCCTTCACAAAGATCATTTAATTTAGAAGTCAAGGAAATATTATCATTTTTCAACATATCATTTTCTTTTGAAATACATGTAAATTTATTTTTAAGAGAATCATTTTCTTTTAACAAAGAAGTGTTGTTCTTTTTCAATTTATTATTATCCTTTTTAAGTAAATCATATTTTTCAAGAAGTTGTTGACAAAATGAAGCAAGCTCATCATAAGACATGTCAACATCCTCATCTATCTCGGATTCAGAATTTACCTCAAGGGGATTATCCCTTTGGATCATGTAGCACAAGTTGGAAGCATCATTTCCACCATCCGAGTCACTCCCCGCATAATATTGCTTTTGTTCGTCAAGGGAGACTAAAGTGTTCCATACTACAAAAATCGAATCAAAGTTAGAAATCCTAGATAAATATTCATCATTTAGGGTTGACTTTAGAGCATGGATGGCTTTTGCATTAGCCTCTAGATGTTTGCCATTTAAACAATAAGAATCTTTAATAGTGGTAAAATAAACATGAATGCCTAGGGCTTTTAAGTACATTGACATCTTAACTTTCCAAGTTTGGATGTTAAGAATATCAAACATGGGAGGTGACATGAAATCCATGTATGTGTAAACAAATATTGTGATTAGCTAAAATGAGGATATAGCACCAAGCTCTGATACCAATTGAAATCACCTAGAGGGGGGTGAATAGGTGACTCGCTAATCAAATGATGAATTAATGCGGAATTAAAACTATTTAAGCAAACTAAAACTATTATGCTAAACACACAAGGTATAACTTAAGAGTGTAGCTGAATTTCCGGTGAAGGGCTCTGGACTATCTCCACAAGATTCCTCTAGATAAGAGTTGAGGTGCCGCTATGGCTCTCTTGATTGAATACAAGTGTATGCAAACAAACCCAAGCATATATCAATTTGAGCACAAGTATATATCAAGCATATAAAGATGAAAGCAATATAAGCATGCAAAATATAAACACAAGTGAGAGATAGAGAGAGCAATCACAAACACGGGATATGTGTTTCGAGGTTCGAGCACCCTTGCTCTACGTTCCGCCTTCAACACTATGAAGGATTTCCACTAGAATCGATCCCACCGGATCACTCGGTGTCACAATACCTACAACGAGTTCACACTAGAACTCCTTGGACTCACTAGTCCCTCTCTTGTTCCCTCAAGAACAAACACATGCAAGCACACTAGCTTGCTGAGGCCGCACCTCTACACCAAGCTCCCACAAGAACCCGAAACAACACGAACCCGCAAGTTCACCTCCTCAAATACAAGATTGAACACTTGGTGATCTAAACACTTTGATCACCTAAAAACACTCTCACAACAACTCTCCTATAGGATAGATATAGCAATGGAAAGCTCAAGTATGTGTGAGAAAAACTAGGATTGATTTGGTGGTGAAAAACTCAAGAAATCTCTTTTTCAAAACACTCTTGAAAAACTCTCCTTTTGATTTGGAAGATTTGGCTCTAAAACAAGTGGAGATAAACACTTAGAAGTGTAAGAAAAACTATCTTGAAAACACACTTAAAATCTTGTAGAAAACAGTCCAAGGGAACCCCAATTTATAGGCTCCCAAAATATGACCGTTGGTGGCCAACTCAGCAACTGATACTGCTGTCGGTCGACCGGCCAACGGTCAGATTTTTAACCGTTGTGCCAGCGGTCGACCGACCGGTCGACCATAGCCTGGATACAGAGAGCAGTAGCTCTCTGCCGGTCGACCGCCCAGTCGACCGGTGCCAGTTCCAGAAAGCAGAACTCTCTGGCGGTCGACCGGCCCTCCAGCCAAACAAGGCCATGCATGTTTGTGCACGTCGGTCGACCGCCAGGTCGCTGACCTCTGGCTCGGTCGACCGTGCGGTCGACTGGCAGAAGGCCAGAATACAGGTTTAGGGATTAAAAAACTTGGTCTTTTTCTTTCAATAAAATCCCATAAATTCTCATAAATTCTACAAAAATAAGTTCATTGATATACTTTGAAATACAAACATGTTTAATTAAAAATCAAAACATATTACAAACATTTTGAACTATTTTTGTAATATAGAAGTTTTGCCTAAAACAAAAGCCTGTATTTTCCAAAATTGATTTTTTTCAAAACTTCTCCAAATACAAAAACAAGATATTTTAAACACTTTTGAAGCTTAGTGTGTATGGATATGATCCACTACACATATATGATGAAATATCTATGTTTTTGATATTAAGCTCTAAAATAAGTTTTGATAAAACACATGTATATTTTTAAGCTTGAAAAATCAAACCGGTATTTTTCAAAATTAAAACTCTTTTATGAAAACACATATAAATCTTGTGTGTGAGTGTATATGAACTTTAGCAATCCACCAACTAATCTTTCCTTTACATTTTATCTAAAAATAAAATCTTGATACTTACAAACACTCGACACAAGTCTTCTTGAAAAATCTTCTCTTTGAAAATCTTCTTCTCCTTCTTGACTTGGTTCAAACTTTGATCCAATGAGCTAGACTCCTCTTGATTACTTGATGTATCTTGATGCGCGAGCTCTTGAATCAACATGTGCTAGCTCCAAAATTTTGACTTTAAATCTTTTGTTGAAGCTAAACACCAACTAAGATCTTGATCAAATATCTAATACTAATTAAACACAAGATCATTAGTACTATAACTACATGAGTTAATCATCATCAAAACTAGAGTGACGGGCTTTTGGGCCAACAGAGCACACAATCCCAAGCATATAACAATAGAGCAAGAGATATATCAAACATATAAAGATATAAGCAATGAAAGCATGCAAGATATGTAAACATAAGTGTGTGAGAGAGAGAGAGAGCAATCACAAACACGGGATATTTGTTATGAGGTTCGAGCACCCTTGCTCTACGTCCCCGCCTTCAACACTATGAAGGATTTCTACTAAAAATGATCCCACTGGATCACTCGGTGCCGCAACACCTACAATGAGTTCACACTAGAACTCTTGGACTCACTAGTCCCCTCACTTGTTCCCGCAAGAACAACACACGCAAGCACACTAGCTTGCCGAGGCCGCTCCTCTACACCGAGCTCCCACAAGAACTCGAAATAACACGAACCCGTAAGTTCGCCTCCTCAAATACAAAGTTGAACACTTGGTGATGTCTACACTTGGATCACCTAAAAACACTCTCACAACAAAGATCCTAAGAGAATTGTATAGCAATGGAAACCTCAAGTTTGTGTGAGAAAAACTAGATAGAGTAGTGGAGAAAAAAACTCAAGAAAACTCTTTTGAAATAACTCTTGAAAACTCTCCTTTTGATATGAAAGTATTTGCTCTAAAATAAGTGGAGAAAAACACTTAGAGAGGTAGGAAAAACTAGCTTTGAAACTCTCCAAAAATCTTGTGTAAAATAGGCCAAAGGAACCCCATTTTATAGGAGATCAAAAACTAGCCGTTGGAGGCCAACTCAGCAGCAGATTCTACTGTCGGTCGACCGGCCAACGGTCATTTTTTTGACCGTTACAGCCTGCCAGTTGACCGTGCCTGGGCTTTGACCTACCGGTCGACCGCCGGTCGATCGGGGCCGGATCCAGAGAGCACAGCTCTCTGGACGGTTGACCTCCCGGTCGACCGGCCCACTAGCTAAATGGCCGTATACGTTTTGTGCATATCGGTCGACCGCCCGGTCGACCGGCAAAAGGGTTTCTAATCTCCCTATTGGGATCAGAAAATCTGCCTCTTCTATTTGGATTAGGATTAGCGAACCTTTCATGCCTTTCATAGGCTAGGCTGTCATCTCCAACATCGTCAAACTAATAATCCTTGTCAGAAAAGTCATCAATGTAGGGATGTCGTAGAGGGTAATTTGGTGGTGTAAGATATTGATATGGGTGATTTAGGGGTGGTTGATTTGAGTATGATTGATATGAGGGTGGTTGATATGAGAGTGATAGTAGTTGGAGTGGTTGAATTAGAGGTGGTTGAACTGGAGAGGGTTGTGGGCAAGGATTGTCTGAGAGAGGTGGAGGTGGTGGATGAAGATTACTTGATGAAGGTGGAGGTGGTGGCAGAGGGTGGGTTGTTTGCTGGACGATCTAACCCGCTTCGGTGCGTACCATTAGTTAGGTTTCGACCATCAAGTTTGAGGAAAATCTTCTTGAGTTTTTAGACCACAACGTCCATGGTTGATTCAAAAGTGCTAAGCCTTCCTTCAAAAGTATTTGTCGTTGCAGATAGGTTTGCTTGCTTATCGTCATTTCTGGCCATCATCAGAGCATTTGCCGAATCTCTGATACCACTTGATGCTGGACGGGGAAGCAAAGAAAACGATACACGGACTAGATCTCGTTCTAGCGCTAACGAACCCTGAAGAGATCTCCAGGTAGGGGTAACTACTCGAATCCACAAGCAAGAACGACCCAAATCCACGAGCCAAAATGAACAACTCGAATCCAAGAGCAAATATGAGGAAAAACTTAAAGTTTATTGATTAAAAGTTGAATACCTAAAACCTTAATATACAATGGCCTTTTATAGATAAATAAAAGAAGAATACTTTTCTAATTAGGAAACTAAAATAAAGAAGCAAAAACAAAAAAATTGAAATCCAAAATGGTCCCAGAAAATAACTCCTAATCAGAATCATATACACTGATACGTAATACGCCTTTCGACGGCTAAAAGAGGTTGTCAATAGGTAAGGGAAAAACTGTCAAACCCGACAAACCCGAACTCTCGATAAAAGCCTGTCGAGAGGCCATAGAAGGGATGTTGACAGGTCAAGAAAGACTGACAAATCCGGGCTCTCGGGAAAAACCTGTCGACAAGCCAGTTGCATGGTTGTCGACAGGTTAAGCTATTTTAGCTTGTTAATTTTCTTCTCTTGCTCCTTGATCTCCTACATTATGAGAGGTTTGGGAGTTACATAAAAAGCATTAAAACATGTGCTATACATCTGGCCGATTAAGGATAGTTTGATCAAAAAAAATAGGACATGCAACTCATGAGGTTATTACCGGAACGATTGCTCAAGAGAAATTTTTTTTTTTTAAGAATTTTAAAAATAGTTGAATGTGTTGTAAAACTCCGAGAAATATAACACCAAGACAGAGAATTCTAGAGACAGAGTAGAAGTAGGAATTCTTATTGATTTCTGAAAATGTGTACATTGAAATGAATCAGGAAGGGCCTATTTATAGGAAAATTTTGGGGTACTATGCAGTCACTATGCACGCTTGCGTCATCGCTTACATCAGCGCATAGTAAACTCATTAATGGTGCACAGTAAAGGTAGGCAGCCACATTTCACGTTTCATAACACTCCCCCTTGGCTGTCAACCTTACATGATGTCTCATTAAAAACCTTGCTAGGAAAACCCAGTGGGACAAAACCATATCGAAGGGAAAAAGAGTACATCATTTCTATATACGTGTTCTTTGCTGCCTCATTAAAAACCTTATCAGGAAAACCCTGTGGGACAAAACCATAATAAGGAAAAAAGAGTGCAGCCACGTAAGCTCCCCCTCAAGTTGACATAAGTAGTTCTTCTTCATAGGTCTCGCATATGACGCATCCCAATATCATGAATAAGCTTTCTGAGAGTTGTAGAGGGAAGTGCCTTTGTAAAGAGATCTGCCACATTATCACTTGATCGGATATACTGAATATTAATTTTCTTATCCTTTTCAAGCTCTTGGCTGAATGAGAAGAACTTCGGGGGTATATGCTTGGTACGGTCGCTTTTGATGAATCCTTCCTTCATTTGAGCGACACATGCAGCATTGTCTTCAAACAGTACTGTTGGATCTCTGTTGACTGGTAATCTACAAGTTTCTTAGATGTGTTGAGTTATAGACCTTAACCATACACATTCTTGACTTGCTTCATGGAGTGCTATGACTTCAGCATGATTAGAAGAAGTGGCAATAAGTGTCTGCTTTTGTGAACGTCAAGAGATCGTTGCACCTCCACATGTGAACACATATCCTGTTTGAGACCTGCCTTTATGTGGATCTGACAAATAACCTGCATCTGCATAACCAGTTATTTCTTGTTTTGATCCTTTGGAATAAAACAAACCAAAGTTAGTTGTTCCTCGAAGATAACGAAATACATGTTTAATACCATTCCAATGTCTCCGTGTAGGAGATGAGCTAAATCTTGCTAATAAATTAGTAGCAAATGCTATATCTGGTCGGGTACAATTAGCCAGATACATAAGAGCTCCAATTGCACTTAGGTATGGTACTTTAGGACCAAGAACCTCTTCATTATCTTCACGAGGGCGAAATGGATCTTTTTCCACATTTAATGATCTAACAACCATTGGAGTGCTTAAAGGATTTGCTTTATCCATGTTAAAGCGTTTTAAGACCTTTTCAGTGTAATTTGATTGATGCAAAAGTATTCCACTTTGAAAGTGCTCAATCTGTAAACCAATACAATATTTGGTTTTCCCAAGGTCTTTCATTTCAAATTCATTCTTTAAATATATCATTGCTTCTAGGATCTCTTTGTGAGTCCCAATAATGTTTAAATCATCAACATATACATCAATGATAATGAATCCATATGTTGTTTTCTTTATAAAAACACATGAACATATAGGATTATTCACATATCCTTCTTTTAATAAATACTCGCTTAAGCGATTATACCACATGCGCCCTGATTGTTTTAACCCATATAACGATCTTTGTAATTTGATCGAATATAATTCTTTGGGTTTTGAACTTAATGCTTCAGGCATTTTAAATCCTTCAGGGATTTTCATATAAATATTGCTATCAAGCGACCCATATAAATAAGCTGTAACAACATCCATAAGACGCATTTCTAAATTTTTAGAAACTGCTAGGCTGATTAAATATCTAAACGTAATTGCATCCATTACTGGAGAATACGTTTCTTCATAATCAATTCCAGGTCTTTGCGAAAAACCTTGAGCAACAAGTCGAGCTTTATACCTCACAATCTCGTTTTTCTCGTTGCGTTTTCGTACAAAGACCCATTTGTATCCTACTGGTCTCTCACGGCTTCAGGCGTGAGGATAATAGGTCCAAATACTTTACGCTTATTAAGCGAACTCAATTCAGCCTGTATAGCGTCTTTCCATTTTGTCCAATCATGTTTATTTTGACATTCAGTGACGGATCTTGATTCAGGATCCTCACTTCCGTTAACAATATCACATGCTACGGAATAGAAAAATATTTCATCCATATTTTCCATCTCATTGCGATTCCATAATCCTCCTGTATTGACATAATCAATAGAGATCTCATGATTTTCTATATCTTCAGGATTTTTCATCTCTTGATTTGTCTTATTTTGTGTTTCTTCTGGAACACATTCTTGCACATTGGGGTCATCGTGTTTATTTGCTCCTTTTCTTTTTCGAGGATTTTTATCTTTGGAACCGATTGGTCTACCACGCTTCAGGCGTGTCTTAGACTCATTAGTGACTTCATTCTCGGGTTGTCCTTTTGGGATTTCAATCCGAGCAGGAGCATTTACAGGTGGTATATATGATTTAGTCACTCTTTTCGTATCGGTGAACGCATCTGGTAATTGATTTGCTATTTCTTGTAAATGCATAATCTTTTGCACTTCTAATTCACTTTGTTTTGTGTGAGGATCAAGATGAAATAGGGATGGTTCACTCCATGTAATCTCCTTCTCCAGCTGTTTCTTTTCTCCCCCTAATGCTGAGAAAATTGCCTCATTGAAGTGGCAATCGGCAAACCGAGCCGTAAAAACATCACCGGTTTTAGGCTCAAGATATCTTATAATAGAAGGAGATTCATAGCCGACATATATTCCCAGTATTTTTTTGAGGACCCATCTTTGTACGTTGTGGTGGAGCAATCGGTACATATACCGCACAACCAAAAATTCTAAGATGGGAAATATTTGGTGTAACACCCCAAATTTTAAACCCTGATTTAATACTATATTCTTGGATTATTGAGATTATAAAGAACATCAGAAAATTTTAATTTGGTTAATTTATGTGATAATAAATTTGAAAATTTATCAGGAAAATTTGAAATGGATTAATTGGAAGAATTTAAATAAATATGCATGTTAAAAATATATATATATAATAGTGATAATAATAATGGTGATGTATATAAGAATGTATTGTATATGTTTATGTGTATTATGGTATTTCATGGAAAGATACAAATCAATTAAGTGGGAAATAAAGTGTTATTTTATAATGAATGGTGGAGATGAGAACTTGGAAATTGAAGAGTGAAGTGGAGGGTGGAGATTTTATTGGAATTGGAAAGGGTTGAGGTGGCAATCACACAAGATTTTTTGGAATATATTATTCCATAATTAACTCTCTCTCTCTCTCTCTCTTCCTTTCCCAAAAAGAAAAGAAAAAAATAAAATTTCCTTTTATTTCTCCCTTCCCTTCCCTGTGCGTGATCGGCAGAGACTCTCCCATGAGAGGATTTCTTTCTTTTTCTCCTCAACTCTTCCCCTCAATCTCTCTCTCTCTCTCAAATTCTCCTCTCTCCCACCCCTTCCTCGCACCCCCTAGGGCTGGGCACGGCAGCCCAGCGCCCAGCCGTGCGCGCGCAACCAGGGAGGGCCGCGCGGCGCGGCGGCGGCGCGGCGGCGCGGCGGGCGGCGACGGGGCGGCGCAGCGGACGACGATCGATAGAGAAGGTGAGGAAGATCAATTGGTATTTGTTCCTCTCCTTATCTTGTGAAAATTCTGAAATTTCTTTGAGTTCTAAATCCTAAAATTTCTTGAATTAGTGGATGAGTTTCCCCTCAAATCATACGTTTTACCTAGATGTCATTGATTGGTAGAAAAAGAGGAGGTTAATAACTAATTTGTTGAGAAATTCAAAGTCATGTTCTTTCTTTGTTGTCATTCTAGAGTTGGAAGAAAATTAGCAACTTGGTTGAAGTAATGTAGTTGATTTTTGATTAAATCTTGCTATAAAATATATACTCTCTTGAAACCCTAGAATTAATATGGTGTGTGAATATGATTTGCTCAATTATCCTTGCTATTTACTGTGGTTCAGTGGTGTCACCCTCAAAGTATCTTCATATGAAAGTGTTAGGCCTTGATTGAGGTACGATTCAACTTAATGTAATGGGGAAGTCTATATTACTTAGGGTTGAGGAATTAAAGCCATGTTCTTTTTCCCTCATGTTGCCAAACTAGAGTAAGATGAAATTGATGACTTGATTAAGGAAAAGGAGGTGAGGTGGGGGACCTTCCGTTGATATATTTTATTTTTTATTTTTTTTTTAGCCCTAAGGATATTTCATGAAGTCCTTAAGCATGGGAAGGTATGATCTTAGGCTTGATATTAATGAGTTAATTCGATTGTACTTATTAATTAATGGAAGGTGAAAGATTTCTATAGTATTAATAATGTAGTGGATGAGATCTTAACTTGACCAAGCTTATCTTGTTTTTAATTTTCAAATTCGGAGAAATTCTAAGGCACATATAATGATCAATTTGTGTCATCTAAGGGAACCCCCAATCTATGATTCCCCCATATTTCTTTTAAAAGTTTCTGAATAAATTAATTATTTTGAGTGAATAGAGAATACCCCCTTATAGGTGCAGGAATCTGTTCAGGATCATAACCTGTAAATTTGGGTGCAGATCATCAGTATGTTGGGGTTTAATGGTATCATATTTTATACCGTTGGAAAGATAATCGAGTCTACTTTCCAACGGTTCATACCATGCCCTCATCAGATACCGGTAACTTAAGCTATGACTGAAACAATGAATGTTGGTTAAAACTGTCATGCTGCAGAATTCAGCACAGCTGATAGTTTTTTTGAATTTCTGGAGCAGTTTGGTTAATCAAAACCTATCATGTAATAGGTCATTGGAAAGGTAGTGGAGTCTACTTTCTAATAAATCTTTCCTCACTCTATTCCTATACGTAGAATGCAAGTTATTATAAAAACTCCGTTGGTTATCCGGAAAGATCGAACCATAAAACTGTGTCAAACAAAAGGTTCATGACTGGTGGTCACTGCAACATCAAACTACTTATAGTATGTGTTATATTGTCTAAGAGATATATATAGAGCTATACGAGTCCACCTCCCAGCAGTTTATTTCACATTCCGGTTTGTAATAATGAGGAATACCTATTCGAAAGTTTTATGAATTTATTGGGTTTTCTTGTAAACTTTTAGTTCTAAATAGCTAGCTGGTTGCTAAATTTCAGATAGATCAAGAATTTATAATTTATTCTTTTGATGCTTAGTGCTGTGGGGTCCTAGTATACACAAAAATGCGTATCTAAATTATTATATACATGTGCAAGTGATGTATATGAATGTGTATCTTACATGTGCAAGTAGTTAGTGGCACGATATGGATGAAATTCTATGTTATGTTTGTGTAATAGCTTTGCTTATGTGCATAGTTTCTGTTCTCGTGGGATGAGTTGTTTTATCCCTATAAGTAAGAAGGGCCGGCGGGAGCCGGTAGGAAGGGGGAAGACGGTGAGAAAAAGAGGTGTTCATCTAAAATTGTACGAAGGGGCCGACGGGAGCCGGTAGGAGGAGAAGACGGTGTAAATGTATGTTGTTCATTGTAGGAAGGGGCCGGCGGGAGCCGGTAGGGGGGGAAGACGGTGTTATGAAAATAGCTCATTTTATAACTGTAGGAAGGGGCCGGCGGGAGCCGGTAGGAGAGAGAAGACGGTGAATTGTTCATGTATTCTTTGAAATGTTGTGGTGATGAAATGTTGCTTGTTGATGTAATGTTTATTAATGTTTATAAAAGATGTTTGTGTTATCATAACTTAGAAATTGTTATGGCTTAAATTATATCATGTTAGGGGTACGTTGAATGTGTTATCGCATATGATAATGAAAACATCAGAATATAGATTTAGCTGATTGAAATGAAATATTATATATTGGGTGAAAGTATACAGTTTAATTCATGCATTACTTGAAGTGTGATGCGATATACGATATATATATACATATACACATAATGGTATGTTTGTGTGTTATGTAGAATCTGAATGGGTGAAGACGGGGTATAAGATGGGCCGTATATTATGATGTAATGATGCGCTTATTCCAATGCATAGTGAGGTATGCTTGTCCCTGATGTGGGACTGCCTTGTTGTAGGAGATAATAAAGTATTATATGAAATGCGTATGTTTACGAGTCTATTCTTATAGCACTTGAAGTGTGATACGATACACATAATCATGTTTGTGTTATATGTAGTATGGAAATTAACTTATTGTGATTAGAGCATCATTGTGAATGGTACATGAAGTGCATATACCTGAAAAGAATTTAGAAATAAGCTAAGACACTAAAAGAAAAATATTGAATATATCATAAACTCTGTAGAATATAGTTCAAAGATTGGAGTTATAGAATCATGGCCAAAAATAAAAGAGTCAAGCCTTTGCAGAGCGTAGAGAGTGTTTGAGTTGACTATTTACTGTGATATCATTGTTTATTTTTCTTATCCACGCTTGTTTGATATTTGAAGAAAAGCATGTTCCTTTCTATTTTGACAAATACATCATTCCTAAATCTTCTTTTCTCTCCTCACTGAGCTGTTGAGCTCACTCCCTCCCAGTTTCATGTTTTCAGGTTGCGGTGAGATGGAGGCCGAATTTAGGCTTTGGGCGGTTTGTGAAGAAGTTTCATTAACAGTAAACTTATTACAGATATAGTGATGTGTTATTACTTTGTAAGAGTTTGTTGTACATAACCGTAACTTTAGTTGACATGTACATGTAGCATGTATTATTCTTGTTAGAGATATTGATGTAAGAATAAGGTAGTTTGTTATGACTATGATTATGTGGAAGTTATGGGAAATTCTGAGTTTTGTTCTGCATGCCGAGAGGGGTATTCTCGGGCATATTATTCTTTGTCTCCACATAAGTAGGCGATGTCAAACCGAAATTGTTATTCAGATAATACGGGCCGTTGTGAGCCAATATATTTTTATGACTGCATGGGCGATTGTTGACCTTGACTTATATGTTTGGATTTAAGATAAGTGGGCTGGTGTTGGCCGAAATTATTGTGACGAGAAATGCGTATTTGAGACATATCAATGTTTACAAAGGAGATGCTGCCAAAATTTTCAAGAATATTGGAGATTAATTTGATGATCTGTTGATCAATAGACATTTGCGTCAATTAAGATAAAAAAAAAAAATCTGGGACCGTTACATTTGGTTCTTGACCAAATGCTAATTGTAGAGGGGAGTACTCATGATATGCACTTGGTCTGATGCGAATTAATACTGCAGCATGTAAAACTGCATGACCCCATACAGAAATAGGAAGCTTTGTTCTCATTATTAATGGTCTAGCAATAAGTTGGAGGCGCTTAATCAGTGACTCAGCCAACCCATTTTGTGTATGTACATGTGCAACAGGATGTTCAACAACTATTCCAATTGACATACAATAATCATTAAAAGCCTGAGACGTAAACTCACCAGCATTATCAAGTCTAACTTTCTTGATTGTATAATCAGAAAATTATGCCCGTAGTCTAATTATCTGAGCAAGAAATCTCGCAAATGCCATATTGCGAGTTGACAATAAACAAACGTGTGACCATCTACTAGAGGCATCTATCAATACCATAAAATATCTAAATGGTCCACACAATGGGTGTATAGGCCCACAGATATCACCTTGGATACGTTCAAGAAATGTAGGTGATTCTGTTTATATTTTAGCTGGTGATGGTCTCATGATTAATTTTCCTAGAGAACAAACCTCACATGGAATTTTACTAACTTGAAGGATCTTCTGGCCCTTTAATGTATGTCCATGTGAATTCTCAATAATTTTTCGCATCATCATTGAACCAGGATGACCTAAACGATCATGCCACAGAGTTAATGTCTCTGTATCTCCTTTAACTACCATATGTGACTCTATCACATTTATATATGTATAATGCAATCCTGAAGAAAGCTTTGATAGTTTTTCTAGTATGCACTTCTTTCCTGATACATAAGTAGTAAGATACATATACTTCATATTTTCTTCAGTTGCAGACTGAGTATCATATCCATGAAGATATATATCATTAAAACTCAACAAATTTCTTTTGGATTTTGGTGAAAACAAAGCATCTATTATGAAAAACTTTGTTCCATTTAGCAATAGAAAGCTGGCTTTATCAGTCCCTTCAATCAAGTCTACAGGACCTGATATTGTATTGATGATTGCCTTTGTTGGTTTAAATCAGAGAAGTACCTTTTATGTTTGAGTATAGTATGTGTTGTACCGCTATCCGGTATGCAAATCTCTCCAGTTTTGGTCTTGACTTCATCATTAGAATAATCCATATCAAGCTTCATGCAAAATAAATAATTTGGTGTGAATAAAATTTGAAACATATTATTATAAGTGAAATATTTCATTCAAAGATAAATTTGAAAATTACAAATAACAAAATATGATAATACACAATCATATGTCTAATTATCACCAGTGTCATGATGGGTTGGAAGATCAACAAAATCATCAGTAAAATCTGAAGCATCAAGATGAGTTGAATCATCCATAGGATCATCATGTTCAATGAAATTCACTTCTTTCTCTTTTCCTTTCAAGGATACTTTGTAAAGCTTGCAAAGGTGCTCCGGTGTTCGGCACACTCTAGACCAGTGTCCTTTGGAGCCACATTTATAACAGGAATCTTCAGGATTTCGAAGAGAACTTTCACGAACATCTTTCCTTTATCATGTCTTTCTACATGATGCTTCTTGTGGATCGCGTTATTCTGTGAAGGGTCGTAAAAACCCCTTCGACCGCGTCCACGGCCACGTCCACGGCCACGACCACGACCACGTCCACGGCCACGACCATAATTATATCCTCGTCCATAATTTTTAGAAAATGCAGCATTTGCTTCTGGAAATGCTGCTGAACCAGTAGGACGAGACTGATGATTTTTGATCAAAAGCTCATTTTTTTTCTCTACCACAAGAAGAGATGAAATTAGTTCAGAATATTTCTTAAAACCACGCAACCTATATTGTTGTTGCAGTGTTATATTAGATGCATGAAATGTGGAGTAAGTCTTCTCTAATATTTCTTCATCTGTGATATCTACTCCACAGAATTTCAATTGGGATACTATTCTGAACATTGCAGAGTTATAATCGCTAACTTTCTTAAAATCTTGGAAGCGCAAAGCATTCCATTCATCACGGGTGGCAGGGAGCACAACTTCCTTTTGGTGGTCAAATCTTTCTTTGAGATTTTTCCATAAGACACCTGGGTCTCTTACAGTGAGATATTCACATTTTAAACTTTCGTCAAGATGTCTGCGGATAAAGATCGTCGCCTTTGCCTTATCTTGCGACAACGTAGAATTTATTTCCTTAATAGTTTCAGTGAGACCCATTGACTCGAGATGCATCTCAATATCAATAACCCAAGACATATAATTCATTCCCGTGATATCAAGTGGAATGAACTCAAGCTTTGCAAAGTTTGACATGGTGATAACTATAACAAAATATAAAAATAATTAGAATCACAACATTTTATTTCTCAATAAAATAGAAAAGCTTACATGTCAATCATAATAGCTACAAGTAAAAGAGAAAGGGTGAAAATTAAAATTAAAAGGTCCATATAAAATTCACTTGGATCCCTATCTACAAGAAAAATGATAGAAGTATTGATGATGATGACGGCAATAATAAACATCAAAAATAGACTAAGCATCTTGCGAAAAACTCGAACACAAAGCTTCTGGAGATGATGAAAAATTTTGAGAATGAAGAGAGATTGAGAAGTGAGTTATGTGGTTTAGAATTCACCAATTTATAGGATGAAAACTAGCCGTTTTATAGCCGTTGGGGTTTATAGCCGTTGGGGGATTATAGCCGTTGGGGAGAGAGAAAATCAATTTTGATTTTATACAATTAAATATTGTAATTAAGAAAATGATAAAATAAATGCATTGTACTACATATATTTATGAGTTATAATATATGAACGCCACTCTACTTGGTGGGTGTTTTGCAGGCATAATTAATAAAGCAATAATTATTGAAATAAATATTGGCACACCACGCTACTCGGTAAACCTTTCAGTGGGTGTTTATCCAGATATAATAGCAGAATAATAAAATATACAATATTGGAAGCTTGGGGTTTAATCCACGCAAGCATCAAATTAGAGGTTAGTAAAAATATCATAATCACATCACTTTCTATAAATAGGTGGCAGAGCCTCCTTTCATTATAGTAGTGGTGTTATATGAATATAATTAGTATCATAATTCAGTTTTTCGTAATCACATCACATTTCTATAAATAGGTGGCAGAGCCTCCTTTCATTATAGTAGTGGTGTTATACTTATAGTAACTTGCCAATTTTACCTTGAGATTGTAGAGGTAGAGGCTGAGACTTGTGATAGGACTTTTCCTTGAGCAATGGAAGCAGAGGTTCGTGACAAGACCTTTACCTTAAGCTAATGGAGGCAGAGGCTTGACGTGGTAGAGTTTTTCCCTGAGCTGACAGAGGTAGAGGCTGGGGACAGACTAGAGTGATCGTGCTGATAACGTGTTGTAAAACTCCGAGAAATATAACACCAAGACAGAGAATTCTAGAGACAGAGTAGAAGTAGGAATTCTTATTGATTTCTGAAAATGTGTACATTGAAATGAATCAGGAAGGGCTATTTATAGGAAAATTTTGGGTACTATGCAGTCACTATGTACGCTTGCGTCATCGCTTACATCAGCGCATAGTAAACTCATTAATGATGCACAGTAAAGATCGAGTACTTTAAAGATGAAAAAAATTGTTTGGGAAAATCATAAAAGTTCAAACGATGTTACGAAAATAAGCCTTTATTTATTTAAATTCTGTCAAGTTCTTTCTTCTCGTTGTTTTTTCCGGGCGACGGCTACGCTGTCAGCCACACGTGTGGCAGCCGGAGGTCCCTTGAAGTGAGGCGTGTTCGTCAGAACACACTGGAATAAAAAAAAATTAATAAAATATTATAATATGGGATAAGAAAAATTATTATACAATCCTTTTCCCCCGGCAGCTTCTTTATGTCCGCACGATGCAAGCCCTGTCCAAAAACATAAAAAACCGGCCCTCTTGGGAACGCTGCCCCGACGATCCCTCCGAGGCCTCCACGTGGCGGGCCTCCCAGCCTCGCCCCAAGGGGAGCTACCCGCCAAACAAAAGTAGGTCAAGCCTACTTTCTCATTTCCTACATTCACACAAAACACACCCCATCCAAAAGACTCACAAGTTTGCGCACATTGTGAAATTTGCCAGTTTGTTAGCGCAACTAGTTTGTTTAACATTGATAGGACTCGGTCAAAATGGACCACCCTCCTCCGGCATCGTCACCGCTGCCGCGGCTACCGCCAATGCCCACCGCCGCTTTCACCGGCTTGCTCCCCTCGGCGTCCCTCGTCGACTCCCTCATCCAAACCTGCAACGAAATCGTCGTGCCGGGCGAAAATCAACCTGCAGTCCTTCAGTCCCGCAACGTGGCGGCCGCCGTCCGCCGGATCAAGCTGTTGAGCTCCCTCTTCGAAGAGGTCCGAGACTCGACGAGCCCGCTGCCGCCTTCCTCGGTCCTCTGCCTCACCGAGCTCTTCTTGGTGATCCGTCAAACGAAAGCTCTCATCGACGAGTTTGTCACCAAGAGTTTGCTATGGAATTTGGTACAGACGGAGCTAGTGGCCCAACAGTTTCATTCTTGCGCGAAGAAGATGGCGAAGGCGCTGGACATATTGCCCTTGAGTCTTCTTGATGTGCCTTCAGATGTTCGAGAACAAGTTGAGCTACTCCACAAGCAGGCCAAGCGTGCCGATGTTTACAGTGACCCGCGTGAGCTGAGGCTGAGGGACGAGCTAATTCAGGTCATGGCCAAAGAGAACAATAATGAAGGCGCCAGCCAAATGCAACGAGGATACCTCGATTGCAAGAATCTGGAGGAGATCATGTGGAGGCTAGGATTGCGAAGTGCTGCCGACTATCAAGAAGAGATCTCAAGATTGGGGGCCGAGCTCAAGGAGCAGGCCGGGACCGGCGGCCTGGTCGCAATCTCCAACCTCAACAACCTCATCTCTCTCGTTTCCTACTCCCAATCAGTGATCTTTCGCGGTGGTGGTGCGAATGAACGCACGGTCAAAGAGCAGCGGCCGCCTGCGTCTTCGCGCAGGGCTCTCAACAGGTCGTCATCGTGGTCGGTGTCATCTTCGCCTTCGTTCAACTCAATGGTCTTCAACATCCCTGATGAGTTCCGTTGCCCGATCTCGCTCGACTTGATGAAAGACCCCGTGATTGTGGCCTCCGGGCACACCTACGACCGAACCTCGATCGCTCGGTGGATCAATTCCGGCCACCACACCTGCCCGAAGAGCGGGCAGAAGCTCATACACATGGCTCTGATACCGAACTACGCCATCAGGAGCTTGATCGCGCAGTGGTGCAAGGAGAACAACGTCCCTTCGTCGTTCTGGGATGGCAAAGACATCACTAGTAGTTGTCCTAATGCAGTTTCAGTCGATCACATCTCAGCAGTGAGAGCAGCCACAGAGGCAGTGAGGATGACGGCCGAGTTCTTGGTCGGAAAACTGGCGATGGGCTCGGCGGAGATTCAGCGTCAAGCAGCCTACGAGCTGCGGTTGCTGGCCAAGACGGGCATGGACAACAGACGAATCATTGCTGAAGCCGGAGCCATTCCCTTTCTCGTCACACTGCTCAGTTCCCGCGATCCCCGAACACAGGAGAATGCCGTGACTGCTCTGCTCAACCTCTCCATCTTCGTCAACAACAAGATTCTGATAATGGCGGCTGGCGCCATCGATCCCATCATCGACGTGTTGAGGTCTGGAGCAGCAATGGAGGCGAGGGAGAATGCGGCGGCGACTATCTTCAGCTTGTCGATGGTTGATGAATGCAAGGTCTCAATCGGGGCTAAACCTGGCGCGATCGCAGGACTAGTTAGCCTGCTCAGAGAGGGAACTGCGGTAGGAAAGAGGGATGCAGCAACCGCGCTGTTAAATCTGGCAATTTACAATGCCAACAAGGCTGCTGTTGTGGCTGCTGGCGCGGTGCCGGTGCTAATAGATTTGCTGATGGACGAGAAGGCCGGGATCACCGACGACGTGCTCTCCGTGCTGGCGCTGCTCTGCGGATGCGGCAAGGGGATGAAGGAGATTGGGGAGAGCAGGGGAGTGGTGGCAATGCTGGTGGACTTGATCAGGTTTGGTTCGGCGAAGGGGAAGGAGAACTCGATATCGGTGCTGCTGGGGTTGTGCAGGGACGGAGGGGAGGAGATGGGGAGGAGATTGCTGGGGAATCCGAGGAGTGTGCCGTCGCTGCAGAGCCTGGCGGCGACCGGGTCGCCGAGGGCGAGGAGGAAGGCGGAGGCTCTGCTCAGATTGCTCAACAGATGCTGTTCTCAGTCGGATGTTGCTGCTGTGTGAGTGTGAGCTTGGTTGTGTGTATGTCTCTTGTAAATGAGTCGTTGTAGTGTTTGTAAGTAGAAGAAATTGTGAGTTCGTTACATGGGGCGAAAAATACTTGTGGAAGGTACAAGTTGAAAGGAAATTTGAATTGTTGATACGATTCAGATTTGGATGTTGATAATAAGGTCAGTGTTCGTTGCTGGTTGCGATGTTGGAATTTTGATAAATTTGGACTTTGTTTCATAATCAGTCATTTTAACAAGTAATACACTCCTAAGCTTTTGTCTCAGAAATTCTTGTTTGAAACTTCTCTTTAGCCCGGACTTGCATACAAACAGATATGAACAGGAGATTTTACTTGAATAATTAGTGATGTATGTCGTATAACTTGAAATAATTAGTAATGTGTGTATAAGCTGGAGGGCTCTTCCTCAAAACAAAAATATCATATGCTAGTTGCTAACAAATAATGAGATTTGCTCTAAAAATTCTATAATAATCGAATTTCAGATTTTATATTTATTATCTGAGTAATTACAGTAGAGTATGCTATGTAAATTTTATTCTACAGTCTTACTGAAAGAGAGATATCTATTGTCAGGTTGCATACGATCCCATTGATAATTATAGATAAAGAAAACAGGTCTCATAGTGTTTGTTGCGGTATGGCTTGAATTTACAACCATTTTATATTTCAAAGTCTAACTTGAAAGAATTAGCATGCAGAAAAACATGAAGATAAATATGTAAAAATAAAGGCTGTTCGACCAAAAAAAAAAACAAGGTAAATTGAAAGCGAGGGGATAAAATTGATAGGATAAATAAGAAAACACAGAGAAAGGAATAACTAGAAGAACAAGAAATTGAATGAAAGTAGCCATACTCTCATTATTATAACAGGAAAGATAGTAAGTAGATAGTTTGTTTACACGCAACCAAATTATTTGTTTGTTAATAAAAAACTAAATTTGAATAGATATGCTGACTCGAGCACCCTAACTTTTTTCACTATTATATACACGCGGTAGATGCTACATATTCTATTATGAAGGTTGAGGAACCTCTTAAATATTTATGGAAACAAATTCATTCAACTTATGCAATTGCAATTGAAAGAACTTACCGCGATTGAGAGAAACTTACTCGAGTTTTTCCCCATCCAATGGTGGTTGATTCCATGAGCTTTTGAGGATTGATGAGCTCTGAGTGCCACTTCTGTGGTCGTAGCGGTCACTGGAAGGCTGCTTGCCATGTGGGCTTGCTCTGCTTCCACTGACGGCGACCGGGCCACCTCCCCAAGGGCTGTCTACTCTATGATCAGACCGGAGCTCAGGAGGGGGCGGTCAAGGGTGTGCAAAGAGAGGAGGCATGGAGTGGAGGTCCTCCTTATTTCAGTAATGGCGGAGGGGGGAGCAGTGGCTGGAAAGATGATTTGGTGGTGAGGATTTCTCTTCCAAGGATGTATTCCTAGCTCTGGTGGAAGGAAGGGGAGTTCTTTTGCGCCCAGAAGCGGGTGACGTTGAGGGGACGGTTGCAACATGTCCACAAACCAACACGGCAAAGGTTAAGAGCGAACCGCCAATGGAGGTTAGGTTTGGGGGCTAGACTTGAACAGCTGCGGTCAAGCGGATCGAGTGGTTTGGGATGCTCTTTACAATTCCCCATTCTCAGGGGATCTTCGCAGGAGATGGGAGATGACGTGAGAGCATTTCCTCCAACCTTCAGGGAATCAGAGCAGTGGCGTAAGTCTTGAGACATCTCCAGAGTGCTCTATTTGTTGGGAGAGAGTGTAAAATCTGGTTGATAGATTTTTTTTTTTTTTTTTTTTTTTTACTTATCAGAGAAAATAACACAGAGATCGGAGTTCAACAGTATATGGTAGAACACCAGACGTAGCTGAAGATAATGTGTTGATCGACTGATCAACCGACCAAGCACAGAATGTGCACATGGAGAAACAGGTGTAGCGGTCGACCTGCCGATCGACCACCTAGAGGAGCAGCTCAGGAATAGATTGGAACGGTCGACCGCTCGGTCAACCATCTAGAAGGCCAAAACTGGCTCTGCATAACTGGTGGTCGACCCAGTGGGCGACTGCAGAGAGCGCAATTTGTCTCTGCATAGAGAGCGATCGACCACCCGATCGAAAGCATGATGGTTCTCAGCAGTTTCCTATTTGAATTCTAGATTCGTGTCTGATCCAAATTCAGATCCATTGGTTAACTTTTCTTCATGGATTCTGATTAGTCTCCAAAATTGCATATTTCATACTACATCTTCATATTTATTAAATATTAAATTCTGTTAATAACACCTCTCTTGTATGTTCCTACGTTCATAATGTAGAATGAAGAAGCCCAAAAATATCATTTATTTGGTGATTTAAAGCCTACAAATATAGCCACTGACTTTGAAAGTTAGATCTGCAAAAATAGGTTGTAGAAAATCATAAAACAGCAGAGGGACAAGCCAATAGTCTACACCCATTGGCACGGCGCCGTGGCCCCAGAAGGGTCGCATAAACGGTGCAAAAATCGCATTTCTGCTGCCTTCTGGTGGGGCCACGTGCCGAGTTTTGACTCGTGGCCCCGTGATGCCTCCCTGGTGCCTCCTTCTGCTCATAAATACCCCAGGTTAGCCAGATTTTCAGAGAGAAGAGTTTTTAGGATAGTTTTTTTTTTTAGTTTAGGTTAGTTATTCTTCTTCTTCCTCTTTTGTATTTTTCATTTCTTGTAGATCATGTAATAGGAAAGAGGGTAGTACATAGGATGAAAGTAAGAGTGTTTGTAATGGAAGGTGACACTCTATAAAAAATTCTCTCTTTATCTCTACTTGTTTTCTTCTCTCTAACTCTTTTTACATGCTTAACTAATTTTTTCTCATGGCAACTAACTACTAACCACTAACTTGATAACTTCTTACTTGATAATGCATATGAATCTAATAGCCTCTACTTGGCCATACTCTTGCAAGAGTCATTGATGGCTCATGATGATAGATTCTAACACTCTAACATCAACTATAATATCCCTAAGTAAATAATACTGTATTTCTATTTTTGTATTTATTTTTACTGCACATAAATTTTATTAATTATTATTAAGTGTTAATATTGTATTCGTTATTTGTTAGTGGTAGTAGCAAGTGTAATTATTATTTGTGTTAGTATTACTTATATATTTTGATATTAGTATTGATATTAGTATTGTTCATTAATGTTATATTTTCTTTGGTTAGCCTTTACCCTCTACCCGTTAATCCTTACCCAAACCCATTATCCATATATCTCAATCTCAACAACCCAAATTCTATCATATCTAAATCCTAACTAACTCCCCTAAATCTCCACCATATCCTAATCCTAACTAATCTCCCCCAATCCTCTCCTCAATCACGGCAACCTACAACCGCCAACACCCCCTTCACTCGCAAGCAGCAACCCCATGCCAAGCCCCTTACTACCGCACCCACCACCAACAGCCAGGCCGAGATCCATCTCCCCTTCCAGGATCCAGACCAGCACTCCCCCTGTGATCAGCAGGCCGTCTCCCTGGCGCAGCAACCAGCACCCCCTGACCGCGACGACAGCACAGCCGAGCAACAGCACCCAGATCCTCTCCTCCCTCCTGTGCGCAGCCCAGGCCGGCAGCAGATCTGAGCAACTGACCAGCAGCAACTCCGTGCACGATCAGCCGGATCCCTTCCTCCTCGGCCGAACAACCCGCGCACACGGCAGCCCCTATGTGAGTGTTTCTCTCTCCCTCTCTCTTTATTCATTAAGTGATCATAGTCATGTTGTGTATGTGATATAATTTGATGTGTTATATGATTTTATGTGGAGATCAATAAGTATGGATGCGGATCGTCATCCCCTTTATTTTACATGTTGAATGTATAGAGATATGACATGCATAATTGTATATCTTTTATGTTGGAGCCTATGTATACCATATGGGTGTTTGGATCATTAGTGTAGACAATGTAGGTTGGAGTGTACGAGTGTATTGAAGAGAATATGGGAAGAAGAGTGGAGTATCTCAGAATTTAAGTGCCCAGGCAGAGGCTGATTAGTCGACTAATACCTGTTATTAGTCGACTAATAGCTCTGTTAGTCGACTAATAGTTTCCCCTAGTCGACTTAATTTGCCTTCAAGGAAATGTTGGACTCTCTGTATTATCTCTGCTGGTCGACTTGATCTCCTTAGTAGTCGACTAATAGTCTTAGTAGTCGACTATACCTTGCCCCTAGTCGACTAATAGGTTGTCCTGGAGATTGGATACTCTCTGTATCTCTGTCAGTCGACTTGCCCTTCTTGTGTAGTCGACTTGGCCTTGTGTAGTCGACTTGGTCCACCTTGTTAGTCGACTAATCCTCTCTCTAGTCGACTATTCACTTTCCTTAGTCGACTAATATCAGTCTGTCAGCTATGTATAGTTCCTTTATTGGATGTAGACATTAACCTTGGGTTATGTAATGACTATTGATGGATGCATATGACTTCAAGAGATAGATATGGGTGGTAATGACTTGATCTTATAGATCTCATAGATGCATGTATCTGACATATTATATTACTGAGTGTTGGGATATCATGACTGATCTAAATAGAAGAGGGAACTGTGAAGATTTATGGTTCAGAGTAGGCTGATGTAATGAGAGGACTAAACTATGATTATTGATATATGTTGGAACGACAATTATGTATCAGATTACTCGATGTGCACTGATACTCGATTGTTATGGAACTATTGGAAATATGAGTTGGTTGTAATGACTTCGGATCGATCTAGACTTATGTTACTTACATTGAATGACGATCAGTAGTTAGACATGACCTTATTAGTTGAGTATTTGAGGACATAACAGATACGACTGAAATAGTTGAGTTGTGCTTTAGATCGATCTTGAGTTAGAGGTTATCCAGAAGTTATATTCTTTACATTGGAACCTGACTTGTTTTGAGATGAGATTGACGTTGTTGGTATTTGAGATTCGTTAGATGATATGTCGTTGATGTTAAGTATCAGTAGTAGCTATTCTATAGAGTAGCTGATCGAGGATATATTGGATGTGATCTTACTATACTAAAAGATTATGACGATTGGATGGGTACATGGACTATTTCAGAGTTGGACTGAACTTGAGTTATAGGTTATTGGATTTACATATTCTTTATATTGAAGCCCGATCTGCATTAAGATGTGATGATATATTCAAGTAGAGTACTTTCCAGACTTGATATTCATTTATTGGTGATGACTTGATGATGATTCATTCAGATGTTGATTTGGACTTGTTATGATATTAGACATTGATTACTTTGAGAGATTTAGCTGTTGTGTTAGTGATCTATTTGATATCAGTAATGTTGTACTTCAGAGTTATTAGATAGTAGTCATTACTTTATCAGTTGGTGAGATCATTTATTGATGACTTAGAGGATGGATATTAGTTGATTTCATAAATTGCCTGGATCATTCTATTCATGACAGTAGATCATTATCCATCTTAGATATCTTGTTTTACCTGAGAACTTGATTGTTTATACATGACATCTACCTGATACTCTTGTCCATTTTACTAAAATTGTTGGGAAAATATTGTTACACGGTAACAACACTTTCATGTCATACTTGTTATATATTCCTGTATTACCGGTATCCTGTTACTTGATATCTTACACTCCTGCTATATCTGTACCCTGATTACACATGTTGATATTGTTACCGTGACTACCATTGAGTCGTCCCAGTGATTTAAGTAACATGTATATTAAATAATCCTGATAAACTAAAACATGATAACAAACAACTTACACTGGGATTGGGGAGATTGATGGAGGAGACAGCGTCCGTATTTTGGGTGGACCTAGGATTTAGGTTGCGCAGCCGAAAGAGGGTTCCACTGCAGGGTTCCCGTGGAGTGACTGGCACCCCGTCATGTTTCCTGTTATACATGTTATACATGTACCTGTTCCTGTTTACATGTTCCTGACTACCTTGCGGTAGGTCCTGGTTCAGCGCCAGGAGTCTGGGCCGTGGTCCCGGGTATGCACGGGACCCACCTAAAGTATAGACAATGTCTCCAACCGATCAGTTTCAATAACTAAGGACATCGATTGGCATGTGTGGTAGGCGTAGTATGGGATGCGTCTATTACATGTGACAATTGGTGTTCGCTGACATAATTAATAATAAACTATTAATCTTTTGTGACTAACCGTAATCACCTGATTGTATATATATATCATTATGATAGACACATGATTGTAACCAGGACCAGATATGTACTAGGTTAGTGATATTGCTAGGATATACACCTAGACATCAGTTGTTTCACTTGTCTTGTACCTGTACTCTTATTCTTGCTATTATTATTCAGTTACTTATGTATCATGTTATTTGATTATCTTATATCTGTAGTTATTCTCGTTATTGCTTTATGCACCTGGTTGATATGCACGAGCTTTCCCTTTACACACACATTCACTAGGTTGCTTTCTGACGACCCTCGATTTGCACCTTCAGATATTGGACATTTGTTTCTGTTGTGCAGGTGTTCGATGAGACCATACATATTGCGAGGAGCTTGAGTCTCTCCTTTGATTCTGGTATCCTCATCTCTTTTATATTCCTGTTATTTCCTGATTCTACCTTTATCGCATTCAGCTGCCATTTTCTTTTCGCTATTCATCTGCTATTATTGTTTTAGATATTTATATGTCATATTGCAGTGATATTTATTTATCGTGGTAGATTTTGTATCTTGTTCAGGTTACTTTAGGCTTAGCGTGTATACGTGGGGTATATTCCTTGCGTATATACGTCGCCGACTCTCGTCGCGACTCCGCTTCAGAGTATTTTGGGAAGCGGGGCGTGACAGGGTTTTTGTGGTATCGGAGCCATGTTTCGACATAAATCGGACTTGATTCTTACCGATAACTTGAACGAACTATAATTACACTCCGATATACATATACTATTCAATGATATTGACTCCACTTGAAATTTGACTATCCTCCCTTTGATATTTCAATCTCTCTGATTGCATCTATTCTTTCAGAGTAATCTTGATTCCTATTCTCCCTGTCTATTCTATTTTTTCTGATCTTGTCTTTTGGGAATTGTTCACTTCATTCTGAAGCTGATAGCAGAGATTAGAGCGCGCAGCGGAATCGTGGTGTCCCAATGAGGTGATGTGGAAGCTTGTTGTATTCTCTCTTGATTTTAGATTCTTTTACCATTCCCTGCCCTATTGAAATTTCGAGGACAAAATTTTTATAAGGTGGGTAGAATATAATATCCCTAAGTAAATAATACTGTATTTCTATTTTTGTATTTATTTTTACTGCACATAAATTTTATTAATTATTATTAAGTGTTAATATTGTATTCGTTATTTGTTAGTGGTAGTAGCAAGTGTAATTATTATTTGTGTTAGTATTACTTATATATTTTGATATTAGTATTGATATTAGTATTGTTCATTAATGTTATATTTTCTTTGGTTAGCCTTTACCCTCTACCCGTTAATCCTTACCCAAACCCATTATCCATATATCTCAATCTCAACAACCCAAATCCTATCATATCTAAATCCTAACTAACCCCCTAAATCTCCACCATATCCTAATCCTAACTAATCTCCCCCAATCCTCTCCTCAATCACGGCAACCTGCAACCGCCAACATCCCCTTCACCCGCAAGCAGCAACCCCATGCCGAGCCCCCTTACTGCCGCACCCACCACCAACAGCCAGGCCGAGATCCATCTCCCCTTCCAGGATCCAGACCAGCACTCCCCCTGTGATCAGCAGGCCGTCTCCCTGGCGCAGCAACCAGCACCCCCTGACCGCGACGACAGCACAGCCGAGCAACAGCACCCGGATCCTCTCCTCCCTCCTGTGCGCAGCCCAGGCCGGCAGCAGATCTGAGCAACTGACCAGCAGCAGCTCCGTGCACGATCAGCCGGATCCCTTCCTCCTCGGCCGAACAACCCGCGCACACGGCAACCCCTATGTGAATGTTTCTCTCTCCCTCTCTCTTTATTCATTAAGTGATCATAGTCATGTTGTGTATGTGATATAATTTGATGTGTTATATGATTTTATGTGGAGATCAATAAGTATGGATGCGGATCGTCATCCCCTTTATTTTACATGTTGAATGTATAGAGATATGACATGCATAATTGTATATCTTTTATGTTGGAGCCTATGTATACCATATGGGTGTTTGGATCATTAGTGCAGACAATGTAGGTTGGAGTGTACGAGTGTATTGAAGAGAATATGGGAAGAAGAGTGGAGTATCTCAGAATTTAAGTGCCCAGGCAGAGGCTGATTAGTCGACTAATACCTGTTATTAGTCGACTAATAGCTCTGTTAGTCGACTAATAGTTTCCCCTAGTCGACTTAATTTGCCTTCCAGGAAATGTTGGACTCTCTGTATTTTCTCTGCTGGTCGACTTGATCTCCTTAGTAGTCGACTAATAGTCTTAGTAGTCGACTACACCTTGCCCCTAGTCGACTAATAGGTTGTCCTGGAGATTGGATACTCTCTGTATCTCTGTCAGTCAACTTGCCCTTCTTGTGTAGTCGACTTGGCCTTGTGTAGTCGACTTGGTCCACCTTGTTAGTCGACTAATCCTCTCTCTAGTCGACTATTCACTTTCCTTAGTCGACTAATATCAGTCTGTCAGCTATGTATAGTTCCTTTATTGGATGTAGACATTAACCTTGGATTATGTAATGACTATTGATGGATGCATATGACTTCAAGAGATAGATATGGGTGGTAATGACTTGATCTTATAGATCTCATAGATGCATGTATCTGACATATTATATTACCGAGTGTTGGGATATCATGACTGATCTAAATAGAAGAGGGAACTGTGAAGATTTATGGTTCAGAGTAGGCTGATGGAGTGAGAGGACTAAACTATGATTATTGATATATGTTGGAACGACAATTATGTATCAGATTACTCGATGTGCACTGATACTCGATTGTTATGGAACTATTGGAAATATGAGTTGGTTGTAATGACTTCGGATCGATCTAGACTTATGTTACTTACATTGAATGACGATCAGTAGTTAGACATGACCTTATTAGTTGAGTATTTGAGGACATAACAGATACGACTGAAGTAGTTGAGTTGTGCTTTAGATCGATCTTGAGTTAGAGGTTATCCAGAAGTTATATTCTTTACATTGGAACCTGACTTGTTTTGAGATGAGATTGACGTTGTTGGTATTTGAGATTCATTAGATGATATGTCGTTGATGTTAAGTATCAGTAGTAGCTATTCTATAGAGTAGCTGATCGAGGATATATTAGATGTGATCTTACTATACTAAAAGATTATGACGATTGGATGGGTACATGGACTATTTCAGAGTTGGACTGTGAGTTGGACTGAACTTGAGTTATAGGTTATTGGATTTACATATTCTTTATATTGAAGCCCGATCTGCATTAAGATGTGATGATATATTCAAGTAGAGTACTTTCCAGACTTGATATTCATTTATTGGTGATGACTTGATGATGATTCATTCAGATGTTGATATGGACTTGTTATGATATTAGACATTGATTACTTTGAGAGATTTAGCTGTTGTGTTAGTGATCTATTTGATATCAGTAATGTTGTACTTCAGAGTTATTAGATAGCAGTCATTACTTTATCAGTTGGTGAGATCATTTATTGATGACTTAGAGGATGGATATTAGTTGATTTCATAAATTGCCTGGATCATTCTATTCATGACAGTAGATCATTATCCATCTTAGATATCTTGTTTTACCTGAGAACTTGATTGTTTATACATGATATCTACCTGATACTCTTGTCCATGTTACTAAATTGCTGGGAAAATATTGTTACACGGTAACAACACTTTCATGTCATACTTGTTATATATTCCTGTATTACCGGTATCCTGTTACTTGATATCTTACACTCCTGTTATACAGGTACCCTGATTACACATGTTGATATTGTTACCGTGACTACCACTGAGTCATCCCAGTGATTTAAGTAACATGTATATTAAATAATCCTGATAAACTAAAACATGATAACAAAACAACTTACACTGGGATTGGGGAGATTGATGGAGGAGACAACGTCCGTATTTTGGTGGACCTAGAATTTAGGTTGCGCAGCCGAAAGAGGGTTCCACTGTAGGGTTCCCGTGGGGTGACTGGCACCCCGTCATGTTTCCTGTTATACATGTTATACATGTACCTGTTCCTGTTTACATGTTCCTGACTACTTTGCGGTAGGTCCTGGTTCAGCGCCAAGAGTCTGGGCCGTGGTCCCGGGTATGCACGGGACCCACCTAAAGAATGTACAATGTCTCCAACCGATCAGTTTCAATAACTAAGGACATCGATTGGCATGTGTGGTAGGCGTAGTATGAGATGCGTCTATTACATGTGACAATTGGTGTTCGCTGACATAATTAATAATAAACTGTTAATCTTTTGTGACTAACCGTAATCACCTGATTGTATATATATATATCATTATGATAGACACATGATTGTAACCAGGACCAGATATGTACTAGGTTAGTGATATTGCTAGGATATACACCTAGACATCAGTTGTTTCACTTGTCTTGTACCTATACTCTTATTCTTGCTAGTATTATTCAGTTACTTATGTATCATGTTATTTGATTATCTTATATCTATAGTTATTCTCGTTATTGCTTTATGCACCTGGTTGATATGCACGAGCTTTCCCCATTACACACACATTCACTAGGTCGCTTTCTGACGACCCTGGATTTGCACGTCCAGATATTGGACATTTGTTTCTGTTGTGCAGGTGTTCGATGAGACCATACATATTGCGAGGATCTTGAGTCTTTGTTTGATTCTGGTATCCTCATCTCTTTTATATTCCTGATTCTACCTTTATCGCATTCAGCTGCCATTTTCTTTTCGTTATTCATCTGCTATTATTGTTTTAGATATTTATATGTCATATTGCAGTGATATTTATTTATCGTGGTTGATTTTGTATCTTGTTCAGGTTACTTTAGGCTTAGCATGTATACGTGGGGTATATTCCTTGCGTATATACGTCGCCGACTCTCGTCGCGACTCCGCTTCAGAGTATTTTGGGAAGCGGGGCGTGACAGGATTTCTACAAAAAAGTGGTATAAGGGCTTTCAGTGTTTCGACATGGAGTTTTCATTTGGGTGGAGCAAATCGCTTTGGAGACTGTCTATGTCTGCTTGGAGGTAAAGATCTGATCTTTTCTATTTGAACTTGTTTTCACTACTTATTTTTCACATAGCTTTGAGGAATCTACTAAGGAGATAATTGGGAGATAGTTAATCCATGGTGATGTAGGATCTAAAAATAATGTCAACACAAATACTAAAACAAAGATGAATAGCGTTAAATAAAATACTTATAAGAAAGGAAATAAATCTCAGAAAATATGCAAACGTAAACACAAGAGATTTTATCCTGGTTCGGTTCTCGTGACCTATGTCCAGTCCCCAAACAACCCGCTTGAAATTTTCCTTATCCTGATTTTGTACACCTAACTCCTTGTACACCACTTGACAAAACAACCTTTACTAAATCTGTACAACTCTTCTCTACACCAAGAAGATAATAACTTATACAACTTCTTCTCTACACCAAGAAGATACTTCTGTACAACTCTTCTCTTTGAATGATTACAATATATCCTATAAGCCTTGAAACTTGTATGTGATCAGGCTTATATACTTGCTCATCAACTTTTTCTTTTCCTTTTGACTGGGAAGTGGATGGTTGTGTGCTTGATGAAGGATTGTCTTGAATCGGTTGGATTAGAACAGAAGGTGGTGGTATTGGCACAGATTTGGGTGGCTGATTTGAAACCTTATTATCTACATGCTTTCCAGACCTAAGGATTTGAATAGCTTGACATTGGCTGGGGCCCAAATCTTCAACTTCGTGCAGGGAAAAATGGGTTTTGGGATTTGGCACAGGTTGGCTAGGTAGCATTCCTTTTTGTCTTTCAGCCAGAGAATTATCCAACTGCCCTATCTGGATTTGCAATTTGTTCATGTCCTGCTGCTGATTGTTCATCATTGAAGCTTGGGTCTTAGATAAGGTCTCTATCATTTTCTCCAAATCAGAAAGTCTCTTGTCTGAAGGGTTTGGTGGTGGATGATGCTGATACTGGGGCTGAAAATTTGCTTGATAAGGCACAGGATTTTGATATGACTGGAATCTTGGTGGACTTTGGTATGAATGGATATTTGGTGGGTTCTGGTGGTAAGTCGGTGGATGAGACTGAGCAGGGTATTGTTGTGGAAATGGTTGCCTCGACTGCTCAGGACCAGACTGACTCCAAGAAAAGTTAGGATGGTTTCTCCACCCCGGATTATATGTCTTGGAGTAAGGATTGTAAGTGAGTCTGGTGTATGCGGCATTCGTACTCTCCTGAAACATTTGAGTTTGATATACTGGACACTCCTCAAACAGATGATTCAGATCATGGCAATAGGTACAACCCGGGTTTACCACAGGTGATGGGTTGACCTGATTAACAGCAGAATTCTCCCTAGACTCTAGCAACTCAATCCTCTTCATCAATTGGGTTATTTTAGCTTCTGCAGCTATTGAGGATTCTATGGAGTGTAAACCTATTCTGGAAGTTGTGGGTGTGGGTTTCTCAGTACATGACTCCTACTGGACTGTCTTTTCAGCTAAAGCCTCAAAAAGATCCCAACCTTGATCTTCATCCTTCTTTAAGAATTCTCCTTGGCACATAGTTTCAAGGAGTGTCTTAGTCTGATAATCAAGCCCATCATAGATAATTTGGCACTGGCGCCATTTTTCTATACCGTGATGGGGACACAGGGTTATTAGGTCTTTAAAACGCTCAAAGTACTTCCAGAATGGTTCATTGGCTTCTTATTTGAATTGCATTATATTTTTCCTCATAAGGGCTGTCTTATGGATAGGATAAAACTTTTTAAGAAAGACCTTAACGAAATCATCCCATGAAGAAATTGAGCTGACTGGGAGATTATAAAGCCACTTCTTAGCAATATCCTTAAGTGCGAAAGGTATAAACCTAAGTCTGACAGCATCCTCGGTTAACTGAGAAATTCTCATCATAAGGCATACTTCTTCAAACTCTCGGATGAAGAAGTACGCATCCTCAGATTCTAGGCCATGGAATCGTGGAAAAGTGCTTATGAACTGCGGCTTTAACTCAAAGTTATTTCCATTTGTGGTTGGGAGGAGAATGCAAGATGGAAGTGATGTGCGAATCGGGTAGAACTTGTCTTGCAACGAAACGTTGTTGGTCATGACTGGGATTGTGTCGAGTGGTGGTGTATGTGCTAGTGTAGAAATTCTCACAAGCCTAGCAGAATTTGGATCTCGATACCACTCTTGCATACAAAATTACACAATCAGCGTGCACCGATCACACAGCGAAAAAATGAAAAATAACAAACAAGAAAAAAGAAAAATCAATCCAAGCTATCTAGGGTTCCTGGACCTAGACGACTCCTAACTGATTAGATCGTCCACAGGAGGTTTAGTGTAGACTTTGACTATAAGCAAATCAGCCAGGGAAGGGCAAGGTTGGTGGGAGGTTTTCCGTCAGAGACGTTCCTTAATTAAGTAACCAGCAACCTTCGGGCTTTCGGCCCTCAATCCCTTTCCTAAACACTGATTTTACAAAAGTCAATTTCCAACACTTTTCCCCCTTAGGATAATCTCCTAAGTGAGTCCGGATGTCCCTAGGGCCAGCGTCTAGCAGTTTTTATTTAGAAGCTTAGGATTGTGAGTGCTTGGGAAAATGATTTGTGGGCTAAGGAAAGGGTGATAAAATCCCCACCTTATCTTTTTATGGGTAATGCCCTTAGAATTGAATTGTGCAAGTGTACGATGTAAACAAACAAGGTTCACTCAAAGCGTAATTAAATCAAACAAAGAGTGAGTCCTAGTCAATATGCAATGCGTACGTACCTCGTCTCCAGCACTCTTCAACAGTAAAAGTAAAGGAATTGAAAGACACGTGCCTAGAGATGCAAATGTCTAAACAATTTTTTTTAACTTTGCAACAAAATTTTTTACTGTTGATTATTAGCAGATATAAGGTGAATCATACAAGATTAATTATTGCAGCAGCTGTATTTTGCAGAGCAAGCAACCCTGCAGAAAGTTGGTCAGTAGTCAACTCCTCCTTGCCGCAATTCTGCGGCAAAAGCCGTGAATCTGCTGCAATTCAGAGGGCTTCTGGTTTCTGCTTTCGAGAGCAGAAGCCCAGGGCCACTTATATGTTTCTGCACTGCAAATTTTCCTGTTTTCTTCACCTGTAACCGCAACAGAGAAGAAGATTCGTTTAGTTTCTCACTTGAAATCAAAAACCGTTGCTCTCCCCGGCAACGACACCAAAAATTTGATTAAGGAAGGATAGTGTGAAGTTTTTGCACAAGTATTATGTAAAAGAGAAAGGTTTAGAGTCAACCTTTAGTGCTTGATCACTTCACAATGTAGTTAATATGATTGATGTATCCTTTCCAATCTCCGTTATAGCAATGGCTATACCGGGTCGATCCTCGAGGAGAGCTCACGATGGAAGTTTTACGGTCCTTAGTGAAGAAAAGAAAATGAAGATTCTTCTTTGTATTTACACAAATGCAAGAAGCATGAAAAAGAAAATGAAAGAATTGGTGGATTTGTGCATAATGGAAAAGAAATCAAAAGAACTTTGGAAAGTGTATTGCTAAGAAAGAAAGCTATTGAAGAATTCTTGGAAGAAAACTTTGGATGAGAAAGACCATGGCTAGCTAACTTTACCACTTCACTAACTTACTAAGCTCAATGGTGATGCTTGATTGCCTCATGTTGATTCATTGGCAATAGAGATCACTTTGCTTGTTTGTTCAAGTACTTTACCGTTTGGAAGATGAGTGTTCCTTTAGGTCTTAGCTTGTAGCCTCGTGTTGATTTCATTGGCTCTCAAGATAGATTTTCAATAATGAACCCTAGGAGTGACACTCAAGGGATGCTAAGGAAGAAGATATTCAATTAACATTCAAGACATAACAACAAATTAGCTTGAAGTAAAGAAGTTGTTCTACAAGTAGCATATGTTTGGTGATCCATCTCCATGTTCCATCAAGGCTCTTGTTCTAAACAAGGCTCTAAATGAGGCACACATGAGTCATATGGAGTTTGAACAAGCATTTACCAAGTGAAAGCAACTCTACTTCCTTGGAAAGCAAAAGAAACTCTAACAATGCAAGTATAGAAATTAGCAATCATCCAAAGAGATAGAAGTTAGATAGGTAAGTTGTTAGCTAGCCATGTAAGAGAGATTTAGCTATCCATTGCACAAGGAACAAAACAACAATTCATGATGTAAAGCAATAGAAGTAAAGCAATAGAAATGCACTAGAAGTAAAACAAGAAAGTAAAGCAAAGTAAAGTAACGTACTAGAGATTGTAAAGAGAAGAATGAAGCTTTGATTAATCCTTGCTTACAAGTAATGTCACCTCCTTGCTTACATGCTTTCAACAGCACTCTCTTTTCTCTCTTTGACAAAATCTCTAGGAGGAAGAAGAGGGAGACTAAAACCTAGAGAATACTAAAACAAAATACAAGACTTTTCCCCTAATTTCTCCTCTCTCTTCTCTGTTGAGCTTGTGCAGACCCTGGTGCTGTATTTATAGGCCTCAGAGAGAAGGATCTAGAGCCCAGGTTGTTGGAGAGAAATCTGGGCTTCAACAACCTTACAACTGCCGCAGATCTGCGGCAGTTACCCAGAATCTGCGGCAGAATCTTGGCCGTTCAGGCCAGATTTTCTGGTACAGGGTTGTTATGAGTTTGTTATCCACATGGCCTTCTGGAAGATTGAGTTGGCGCGAGGATCTCTCCTGATTCTGGATTTAAACTTGGGCTTTTTTGGGCTTTGAATTAATCTCTTTAATTATTGCTAATTAAAGAGATTTTGGGCCTTTTCTCTTTTAAGATGTGGACCTGCAAAAATAGAGAGAAGATGATCAAAAATCATATTTTTATTGACAATTTGCATGGTATGGAAGCGGTAAAATATGCAAATATGTAAAACAATCAGTGGACTCTCAGAATTCTTCACAATAGAATTGGAATTTGTGTAAAAAAATGGAAGTAGAAAATAGTTTTCTGGAAAACAGAATTTTTCAACAGAGTTTGGACAGAAACTAATATTTTGAATGTGTGTTCATCCTAGGATAATATCTCTATTTATAGGTGAAATCTATAATCATTGAGAGAAGTTATCAACTCAAATTTGAATATCAGAATGTTGGATAAAACACCAAAAATTAATAACTGTTTAACAGTCGGAAACTATTATAAGTCGACTAGGGTATGGAGGGTAATCGACTAGTATATGACATTTTGCAAGGGTTAGTCGACTAGTCAAGTGATCAAGCCGACTATATCAAGACTGATACAGATAATAAGTTTCTGGAACTATAATTAGACGACCAGCAGAAAGGGTTAGTCGACTACAACATGAATTAGTCGACTAGCAGTGTGGGTAAGTCGTCTAATACAGCTTACAGTAAAGAAACAAAAAGTTGATTTATATCTGTGGAAAGACTTAGTCGACTACATAAAAAAGTAAGTCGACTAGAGGATATATTAGTCGACTAGACTTTGGTATAAGTTGACTACAAGACTATATTGTGTGTGTGTGATCAAGGCTTTTAACATTCTATAAAAAATATACTAAAATAGCCAATATCCTTGAGTAGTCTTAAGCACTTAGAACTCAGTATTAGCTTTTGAGATTGAGCTCCAACACATTAGCATCATAAATGTTATCATTAAAATCAAAGTTCCAACAGGTGAAATTCGGGAATCATCATCCGACAAAGATTGATGTCATGAAGTTCGATGGCACGAACAATTTTGGGATATAGAGTGTGAGGTGATGGGTACACTGACGACATCAAACCTCAAAGACACTCTACATTTGAAAGAAAAGCCGGAGGAGACATCTAGAAAGGACTGGGAAAAGATGAACATGACGGTGTATGGTGTCAGAAGATCTTGTTTAACACAAGATAAAAGTACCACATGATGACTGAGACTTCCAAAAGGAAGATATGGGAGGTCCTAGAGAGCAAGTACCTGATAAAGAGCATTGAAAATCGCTTGCACCTGAAGATGAGATTTTATCGCTTTCAATTGAAGAAAGAAATCTCGATCGAGGAACACATGAACAACTACATAAAGCTTCTTGCAGACTTGGCAAATATGGATGTAGTGATCGAAGAGGAGGACAAGGTGTTGATTAAGCTGAGTTCTCTTCCTAACAAGGACTACGAGACCTTCGTCCTCACTTTAATCAATAGTAAAAAATCCTTTGCTATAATGAAGTTTCTTCTGCTCTTGTTAATTATGAATTGAAAAGGAAAATAAAGAGTCTTCTATGAGTGCATTAGCAGAAGCATTAATGGTAAGAGACACAAGTTTCAATCAGAAGGGCAAAGGTGATCATGATAGATCGAAGTCTAGACCCGATTTCAAAGATCTGAAGAAGAACTAGTATGCCTTCTGCAAAGAGTTAGGGCACTGGAAGGTTGATTGTCCAAAAATCAAAGATAAGAGAAGGAGTTGAAGACCGAGGCAAATCTCGTACAGGTGGTTAGTACATAATCTGGTAGTGCTTCATACGCATGTGGATCAGTCTTAGACTCATTGATATTCTCATTCTCGGTCACTACTCCTACCATTGGTTACTCAGGCGATTCTGAGTGGATGTTAAATACAGAGTTGCCTATCATGTATGTCCTATTAGAGACTAGTTTTCTAGCTTTGAAAAGCTAGATGGGTGTTCTATTGTCATTGGTGATGTCGTCCATGTAACATGGAAGGGATAGATACGATCATTACCAAGATGTTTGATGAGATTTTGCGGGAACTGCAGGAAGTGATGTATGTACCTCAATTTAAAAGAATTTTATCTCTGTTGGTGCCTTGAAAACATTGGGTCTTGAAGTATCTACTAGAGATAATGCTCTCAAGATGACTAGAGGCTCGATGGTTATTTTTAAGGGCATCCAGTAACTATACTACTTAAAGGGTAGTACGGTTACAGGGCAAGTGGCAACTTCTATCAATTAAAATGATGATTGTACCTGACTATGGCACATAAGGCTCGAACATATAGGTGAAAAGTCTTTGCAAGCTATCTATCAAAGTAAGGTTTGTTGTAAGGTGCCAAGACTTGCAAGTTGAAATTTTGTGAATATTGCGTCATCGTAAGAACACCAAGGTGAAATTTGGCATCGTGATTCATTGAACCGAGGGAATTCTTGATTATGTTCACACAGATGTTTGGGACCTACCAAGATGGTCTATTTGAGGTAACCACTACTTTGTGTCTTTATAGATGATTACACTAGGCGATGTTGGGTATATACCATAAAGCGTAAAGGGGAAATCCTGGAGTTGTTTGTGGAGTGAAAAAGGAATATGGAGAAGAACACGAGAAGGAAGATCAAAGTACTCTAATCAGACAATATTGGAGAGTACACCAGTGACCCTTTCCTACACTTATGTCATGATGAGGATATAGAAAGGCACTTCACAGTAAGAGAAACAACGCAACAATACAGGGTGGCCAAAAGGATGTACAGAACCTTGCTGGAGAAAGTTTGTTGCATGTTATTCAATGCTAGTATATCGAAATTCCTTTGAGCTGAGGCATTGGCATATGCTTGCCATATCATTAACATGTTGCCTTCGTCTATGATAGGAGGTAAAACTCCTTTAAAAGTTTGGTCAAGAAAAGTTGCTCAGAATTATGACTCACTTCGGGTATTTGGTTGTCCGACGTATTATCATGTCAAGAAAGACAAGGTGGATCTGAGAGCTAGAAAATAAGTGTTTGTTGGATTCAAGAAAGGTGTAAAAGGCTATAAAATTTTAGATCTAAAGGATACAAATTTCATCTTAAGTAGGGATGTCATGTTTGACGAGGCTTCAATGGTGAATCCTACGGACTCTCAGTAGGTGGAGAGTGAGAAAATCAGCAAGATATCACAACAGATAAAGAGTGATGCTACTCCACCACCTCCAAATAGAACAATATCATTTGAGATCACACCTGAGGTGACACAAGGTGGTGATCTTGTAGCCGATCAGAATGCTGAGGATGATGGCGGATTAAAGACAGACTAAGAGTGATGTCTAAGAATTCATCGTAGTTGGAAGAGCCTGGAGAAATCAACATAAGCCCAGTTGGCTCCCTACTAATATGATCATGGCGCATGCTCTCCCAGTCATTAAGGAGGCGATCCCATCTACATATAAGGAGTTGAATCAGTTCAGAGTCCAAAATATGGAAAGATGCTATGAAGCAAGAGATGAATTTTTTATACGAGAACGACACTTAGGAACAGTCAGAGTTGCCCATGGAAAAGAAGACGACTGGTTGTAAGTGAATATTCGCAAAGAAATAGGGATCTATAGATGGTGATATTGTACTTTACAAGGATAGATTGGTAGCTAAAGACTACGCACGGCGAGAAGACATTGATTACAATAAAAATTCTCACCCGTTGGAAGCACTCGTCTATTTGAATTTTGTTGGCATTGTTGGCACAGTACGAGTTAAAACTTGATCAACTCGATGTGAAGAATACCTTTCTCCATGGTGATGTTGAAGAAGAGATCTACATGTCTTAGCCAACGGGCTCAAGACTGTAGAAAAGAAATATATGGTATGCAAGTTGAAGAAATTGCTTAATGGATTAAAACAATAACTAAGGCAGTGGTAAAAGCATTTTGACAGCTTCATAAGAGGCAAGAGGTAACATGAAGCTATTACAACCCATGTGTGTATTAGAATAAGCTATCAGGTGGAGAGTACATCTATTCATTATTGTATGTAGACGATATGCTCATCGCTTATAAAAGCAGATCCACAATTGATAAACTGAAAAAGGACTTGTCTTTCGAATTCAAGATGAAGGATCTTGGTGAAGCGAAGAAGGTGATAGGCATGAAGATTGATCAAGACCGAAAAGGTGGCAAGGTTAGCTTGATACAAAAGGCATATTTGAAGAAGGTACTTCAGAAATTAAACATCAACAACGATACGAAATCTGTAAGTACACCATTGGCCCCTCATTTAAGTTAAAATCTACTCTCTCTCCTATTACTTCTGAAGAGTGTAAGTACATGACTCATGTATTGTATGCTATCGCGATTGATAATTTAATGTATGTAATGGTATGTACGAGGCTTCATCTGTCACAAACTGCCTCAATGGCTAATAGATACATGCCCGATCCCGGCAGGGGTCATTGGGAGACAGTAAAGTAGATTTTACAGTACATCAAAGGTATCATAGACATTTATTTGGTGTTCGAGAAGGATTCTATAGATAAGAAGAGTGTATCAGATACGTTGATTCTGACTATGTAGGAGACCTCGATAAACGTCAATTTATAACGGGATATGTGTTTACATTGGCCCAACCTGGTGTATTGGTGCTCTATTCTATAGTTTACTGTCACATTGCCTACTACAGAGGCACAATATAGAGCCATAACAGAGGCTATGAAGGAGGTCATTTAGTTAAGGGTTGCTTTACAACTTGGGATTGATCATGATCTATTGAAGATCAATTATGATAGCATGAGTGCTATCTATTTGGCAAAGAAACAGGTGTATTATGCAAGAACAAAGAACATTGACATCAGGTTTCACTTTGTTCGAGAGATTCTTGAGGAGAGTGACATCAAGTTACAAAAGATTCACATGAAGGAGAATCCACTGATGTTTACCAAGGTTGTTCCGAGAGTGAAGTTTGTACATTGCTAGGAGTTACTCCATATCCTTCAAGTTGTTTCAGCTCGATGGAACTCGTTTGGATGAACTACGCATGTTTTGATCCCTTAGGTAAGGGTTACATAGGCAACCACATTAGTGCAACCCGATTGAGCCGACATAGTACTATGTTGTGTCGGCTCAGATTTGAGAAATCTTCACCGATGTGGAGAATTGTGGGGAGAGAGTGATAGAGTTTTTTTTAACTCATCGTAGAAGATATGTAACACCTCGCTCCCAGAATACGTACTTAATTGCGCATTCAGATTGTTCATTCATATTTTTTGATTTACTTCTAGTATTTGTTTTATATTATGAATTATTTATATAATCGTTTTGCCTTGGATCTGGATTCGTGAACTCGGAGTCAGCCATAGTCTGAACCAGAAACCCGATCCTAGAATATTACTCGATTTAGTCTTTCTGGTATTCAGATTTGACCAATTTAAGTTTCAAACATCATTTTCTAATATTTTAGATTTCTATGATTTTCTGGAATTTTTCTGAATTAAATTGGAAATCTTCAAAACAGGTGTCGACCAGTGCCGCTGATCGATTCTTGGATTTTTTTTTAATTTACAAAAGGAGTTAAAATTTTATAAACAACTTTAATATTATTTTTTTAAATTATATTTTCTATCTAAATGTATTTTCTAAATTTTTTCAGAATTTATCAAAATCCGGCCGACCCGGTGTAGACCGGAATCGACGGTTGACTTCAGGATTTTTATTTTAAAAACAGGATTGAATCTTTAAATCTGATTTCATCAAACATCTTAAATCATATTTATTATTTTTGAGAATTTTTGAAAATCTTTCAGAGTTACTTCATTTTTCGGGCCTTTCCGGAGTTTTCGGTGTTTTCCCCAGATATTAAAATTTATCCAGATATTATATTTATATTCTTCTGATTTTCTCTCTCTTTCTCTGACGTGAGTCTCATCAGATGCAGTTCTAGTCATTAATGTAGAGATTACATTTCTATCTGCATTTAATGTACTTCAGATCAACTCTGATCAGTCATCTTGACTTGCATTTTTCTCTGGATGCAAGTTTCATCTTCGCGTCTGGGCAATTACCAGACGCGAGTCTGAGTTTAATGAGACGCAACCCATTTTTTGAATGAGACGCGGGTCTCATTTAGTGGGATGGTAAACTTCTAATATCTCAAAATCCCTTTATTTATATACACCACCTTTCTTTCTCTCTCTTTCATTTTTCCTTTCCTTCTTTATTTCCAGCCAACCAACAGAACCCAAAACGCAGCCATGGGCCATGCCTTGGCCGGCCACCCCCTCCACCCTCCATCTCCACCAACTCCTCCACCATTCTCTCCTCCATCTCCTCCTCCATTCCAATAACAACAACAACCACAACACAAACTCCACCACCATCTTCTTCCTCCTTTTTCCATCAAACAACCCATCTCCTCCACTATCTTCTCTACCATTTCCATCACTACCTACACCGCCTTGACCACCAACAATCATGCCATCTTTCTCTCCTCGGAGTGCTCTTTCTAACGAGCTATAGCTTCATTCTCTGAAGCTTCGTTTGCAAAACTCCATTTTTCCTTTTGAACTACACTTACACCCCCACATATTGCTTGGGCTACCGATCTCCGGCCAACTTCGGTCAACTCCGGCCGCTGCCGGTGACTGCCGGCCATGGCCCGCCTTCCTTTTTCCCCTTCCCTTCTTCTTTCTTTTCTTCCCTTCCTTTCTTTCTTTTCTTCCCTTCTTTCTTTCTTTCTTTCTTATTCTTTTCCTTGTTTTTCCTTTCTTTCTCTGATTCCCTGCGTCTCTCTCCCTTCTTCCTTGCGTCTCTCTCTCTCTCTCTCACTTTCTATTATCTCTCTCACTCTCTCTCCTCCTTATTTTCCTGTCTCTCTATGTCCCCTGTTGTGTGATTGCTAGACGCAGAGCTCACCCCGCGTCCAAGCAATTCCTTAACGCGATCTTCGCGTTCTTGATATTTGTATAACGCGATCTTCACGTTCTTATATCAACGTGACATGAGGCGGAGCTCATGCCCGCATCTGTGTTCTTTTTATGTTATGACTTAAACGCAGGTCTCGAACCCCGCGTTTGTTGCCTCTACGCGATGCGACTCCCGCGTCTGCGACTACCGTGTCTTTAGTCTTTCTCCTCTTTTTTATTGGAACGCGTTTACGCATTGGTTTCCTAGATTCTGGAGATCGAGAATTTCACTTTGTTTTCTGAAGACTTAGGCGAGTGTTCTCGCTTTCCTTTTGACTTCCCCTTTTATGAGTTGACTTGTATTATTCACGATTTGTGTTGTTTCGAACTAACACTTTCTGCAGGTACCCTTGCCTTCGGGCCTAACCTCTCGGTACAACCTTTGAGGTTAAAGTCCTCTGGACTTTCTTTATGCTACGGATGGTAGGTGGATCTAGCGTCAACACTTTATTGTTTACTCCGTTCAGGTGTAGTTACCCCGTGAGCATGGCTTCCCCGTGAGCGGTAGTATGGCGTTCATACGCTTGCTGCGACACGTGTGTCTAGCTACGTTGCGAACGGTAACCACGCTGAGCGTGATAGCATTTAGTGTTGTACATTAGCTTCGCTCCAGCTTGCTCAACTCTACTTGATTGTACTCAACTATTACTCTATCATTTGCCAAGTACATGCTTGATATATGTTAATACTTGACATGCTATTACTTGATACTTATCATCTACATGCCAATACCTGACACCTGTCTATATCACTTGACAATTGATGTGTCATCACTTGACACCCAACTTGCTACTACTTAACACTTACTCCTTATTATGACATGACTTATCACCTGCCTCCCGTCATATTAATACTTGACCTGTGATTATCACATTTACGGGAATCTTATACCTGTTATCCTGTATTATATACAGTGACCTGTACTCCTGTTATACATGTACTCATGTACTCCTGAATTCCTGATCATGTCCTGCTCCTGCTATTCCCGTAAGTTGATAATTGCATAATAAATTATTATAAGATAACTTGCACCTGACTTGGGGGAAACTGATAGTCCTGAGTAGTCATGTTCATGGTGGTCTTATTGAGTCACGCGTGGTCACTTACTTAAGGGATCACCTGGCAGCCACCAGGGATTCCGTGGGGTGTGCTGGCAACCCTACTCATGTTTATTCCTGCCAGGTATGCACACGCCCTAAGCCTATTTCTATAAGATCTGCGATACACTATTCTTATTCGGTTTAAATAAGTCTTGGTACCTAGCGGTACGTTCTGGCTCAGCACTGGATACTCCTGGACTATTGTCTCGGGCATGTACGGGGCCCATCCTAACATGATTCGTCGAATTTTATCAGTTTTCAAATAACTTGCTCTATAAGTTGTAAGTGAAAGTATGTGGAATGGGACACATACTGAAGGCTATAACTTAGATGGTTCCAATTAAAATAAGATGCTAATATACAATTTGGGGTGTTATTTTGTAACTCGGGTTGTATGCGCTTGGATTACGGTGACATGGGATAAAGTATATAGATGAGGGTTTCCTTATTTGGATTATTCCTTCAATGTACTAGTCTCATGGAGTCATGACCTTAGCTTGTGCGATCGGTTTTTGCTCGTAATCAGTTTTATTCGATTTTATTGGTTTTATCGATTTTATGTTAGTTTAGGAGATTCTGGTGTTTGCCTTGTCTACTTTATTCATCGCCTCGTTACCTGTTCTTATCATCTTATATCATACATGTTCCCGGCTTGATATCGATTATTATCTCTCTACTTGCTCCTGCATGCTGGTGCTCACGACACGGTTTACAATGCATATTTATGACTTGGATTTATCGACACACATGTGCTTATCTCAACACGCCATCTGGCTTTCGCATTACCACTCGCCGGGGAGTTGTGACTCCTCTGGATCCTCATGTCCAGGTTTTGGAGCTTGGAGCGTGTGGATTCTCCCAGTTGCTGATCAGAGTGGCACAGCTAAAGCGTGGATCCCCATCAGACCGTCTAGAACCCCATTCTTCCAGCCCCCCTGCTCGGCTCTAGAGTTTTCTTGTTATGACTCTGAACCTCCATTTGTACTGTCCATACTTGAATATCTCTTTGTATTCTCGCAATTACGCATATCAGTGATGTAATATCCTTATAATATTGTGTCACTTCTTGTGATAACTTTGTAATTGTACTCATATATTAGAATGTATAAAGCACCACGTCAGATTCTTACATGTACTGATACTTAGCGTATATACGCGAGGGTATTTCTCACCTGCGTATATATGTCGCAGTAATGTTTCCGTACCCGCGGGATCAGAGCGTTACAAGATAGCTTAGAGATCAGAGTTCAACGGTGCATGATAGAAGATCAAATGTAGCTGAAGATAGTGGGTTGGTCGACCGACTGTGCACATAACATGCACATGGAGAAATAGGCATGGCGGTTGACCGGCCGGTCGACCGCCTAGAGGAGCAGCTCAGGAGCAGGTTGGAACGATCGACCACCCAGTCGACCATCCAAAAGGCCAAAACTAGCTCTGCATAACTAGAGGTCGACCAAGGTCAAAACAGCTCTGCACAACTAGCGGTCGTCCGGGCGGTCAACCGTACAGAGTGTAGTTTATCTCTATATAGAGAGTGATCGACCGCCCGACCGCACTATGGTTCTGAGCAGTTTCCTATTTGGATTCTGGATTCATTTCTGATCCGAATTCAAATCCGTTGCTTTCTTTTCTTCGTGGATTCTCTAGTTATATAAAGAGGGGTATTGTCTGCAACTATTGTATCATGTAATCGTTGTTTAATAAGATCTTCCTCTCCTTTTATCCCGAGGACGTAGGTAATTGTCAAACCTCGTTAAATTTGGGTGTCTTGCTTTCTTCCTCTTTATTTGTTCTTACTAATTGGTGGCTATTCTCTAGTGTGCGATAATCCTTTTTTCCTACCAACACTGTTCAGGCAAAGCTGAGGCCCGAGCATGGTTTGTTAAAGGCAGCTGCCTCGAGAGTATCACCAATGGGCGCTAACAGCAGCGAGCGAGGGGCAATGGGCGCTAACAGCGGCGAGCGAGGGGCTCGAGGGGGAATTTTGAATTTTGATTTTCAATTTCGAATTCTAACGCTGCATCGAGCGACGAAGGTGTTACGGGTAGCAACATTGTGGGTTGTAGGTCTTTTACTAATCCGGATCTAATCCGCTCATCTTGTTTTGGGCTGAGAGAGCTTGGGCTGGATTTTGGGCCGTGCCCGACTGTAGAAGTATGCTTGGATGGGCCGCCAGCTTTTAGTGGCCCGCGTGTGGGTGAAGATGTGAGCTAGTTCGAGCAGAGAATTCTTTTCAAGGGACCGATTTCTTTGGTTAATTCAAGTGGCTCCATGTTTCCGGTGTCAGGGCAGCTTAAGGAATGTGATTTAGAGGAAATTTTTTGCGTTGATGATTTGGGCTTGCCTGGGGGTTATTTCAACCAGATGCTATGGAGAGGAGTGGTCCAGTTCTTGATGGACCTGAAATTGGGCTTGGTGAAGAGACTGGACATAAAGCTTCAGTTGGGTCATGTGCTCAACTTGATATTGATGGTCGGTCAGCTGTGTAGAGGAGGGAACTAATTCAAGCTGGGCTTGTATGTGGACTGCGAGATGGGCTTTCTAAGCCAAAAACGAAAGGCAAAGCCCCATTGCTTAAACGGGAATTTTTTAAAGATAGAGGCTTTGAGGGTAAAGGCTTGGCCCCAATACTTAAACAGGGATCTATTAATACTGTGGATTCTGGGCCATCTTCATCGGCTATACAGTGAAAGAAGGTATCCCTGGATGGGATGAGTCTCAGAGGGACTGGTCTTGGTCCATTGATTGATGATGTGTTCTTGATGACATTGTGAGGATGGGATTAAAGAATGTCTTTCCATCGGAGTTTAAGAACTTCATGGACAGTTTTCATTCAGCAGACCAGCTCGACAGAAGATGGCGAAAAAGAATATAGGGAAAGCAAAGGTCGTGCTCTGGTATAGGGTTTTCTCTTGTTGGAGGAGTTTTCTAAAGTTTAGAGAGGACCAGTAAGGATAGATGGTGCAGGTCGAGCTTCTTCCTGAGAACCGAAAGAGCTGCGTCGTAGTGGCGGCAGCGAGAAGGAGGTTGTGAGAGGTTTTTCTTTGTACTTAGATTTCTTTAGTTATCTCCGGGAGCCTGCGTGTGCATAATTTTATATGTACTTCTGGAGACTTTAGGTTCTTATATTTGTTTGAGATTGTTTTCATTAGTTCTTTTAATGAAGAGAGGGGGGCTATATTGGCTCACCGTTTTTTCTAAAAAAAGGGGGACTACTTTCTTGGTCTTAAAATCCATATCGATGCTAAAGGAAGTAAGATAAAAATCCTAGTGATCTCATCCTTTACACATCAGGCAAATAAAGACAACTCTGTGATAATCAAATCTCTTACCATTTGGAGATCTCATTGCCGGAGAATCTGCTGCTGTGTCCAAGCTTTTGGCTTGTATATCCTCACACAGGACGTACGCTTCACACTCATAACGCAAATCCTGCTAAAATTAGCAAAGACCAGGTCACTCAACAAAAGAATATTTAAAATAAATAGTAGTTAATTGATCTAGATAAAGTTTGGTATATGAGAACGATAAATTGTTGAGCAAAAAATAATTAAAAGAAGATGGGGCTCAATGTTGAGCTCAGCTCAAAAGTCTCTCTCTGAAACGGTCAGAGTGGTGTGTTAATATTTTGCGGGTATTTCAAAATTATATAATGTTCTTTTACTCCCACATTGGAAAGAAAAAGAACTCTTTAATGTGTCTATATAGAATCTCTTTCATGATGGGTTGTGTGGGTTAGAAACCAGGGGGTGCTCGCGCGCACACAAGCCTATTGAAACCCATTGAAGAAAATTGGGTTACCAGGTCCGGAAATCTTAATTGCGCATGGCATGGTGCATGTTTGTGCCCGCATCGCACGCTCAGGGTGGGTGCTAATCCGGATTTTAGAGTCTCGCGAGTGTGACCCCGAAATAAGTTAAGTAATATAGTGGGTTTAAGTAAAATTCTCTTCAAATCCTGTCTCATCAGATTTGGTCAGAAATATACTCTTGAGATTCGTATCTCTCTCCTGTGACACTTTTCTTCCTCTGTCTAAGGATTATTTTCTGAACTCAACCATCTTCTTTCTTCTTTAAAATTGTCTAAAACTTTTTGATCTTCTCTGCATTTCTGGAGGAAACAAAACTGAGCTGTTCGAGGGCCTGTGTCACAACGCCAGCGATCGTTGAATCCTTGAGGGTAGGCCGTCATCACCTGCTGCACCGAGATACTGTCTCAGAGAACGCCTCGATCAAAATAGAGAAGTTCGTTTCTTCTTGAAAGTTTAATTTAAATAACTTAACAGTAGTTCATCTATTATTTTCCAACATTGTGCACTCCAATTCAGGAATTTGACCAAGTTTTGGCTTTGAACAAAGCAAATTTACAAGCAGTTAGAATTGAGTTGAGCAAGCAAGATCTGAAACTCTTGGCCAGTTCAAACATGGATACAAAAAAGACTGAAACGTGATAAAAGACATTTATAATTGGAGTATGAGGGTTGACTTGCCCTTTCAGCAAAAGACAACCAAACAATTTTGACTAGACTTTTTTATCAGTAGATAATCAAGTTCATTTAGTCTTCATCCTGTAGACTCTTAGCTGTGACCCAATTATAGAATCTAGGATTATTTCAGGCCAAATCACAAGAAGAATATTATAGATGAACCTGTAAATTTCTATCTGTAAGAAAGATACATTTGAAGAATTAAGAATTCAATAGCATACAATTCTATCCAGAAAACATGTTGAGTTCTCGGCATTACTCTTTCATTTCTCATACATCCTGGAATTCATTTAATACAACACAATGGGAGCCAGACAACAATGTTAAAGAGGTGGATGCTAACACTTTTGTAATCCTCCGAAATTAATAAATAATAATATTCCATAATGTATGGGACAAAAGTATTTACATGAGATTACATGATACAATGAGGAATGAATAAGAGGACGTAATATGTCACATTTGTCAGCAAGCTCTGCACAAAGTACCTTCTACATGTTGAACTTCTGTTCAACCGATCAAGAACGTGAGCAAACTGTGATGGATATTAGTCTACTTTGATCTAAATTTTTAAAAAAAAAAAGAGAATAGATTAAATCTTTTTTTAATATTTTTTGACTTGATTTTGGCTTGATTTAACATGAGCCTATTTATAGTGTTCATAGGAGAGTTACACGCTTGAATACACTAATCAATTCTTTCAACCATGATCTCTCCTACATTACACTCATTTTAATGTCATAAACAAAAGACAATAAAATTATGACTCTTCCACTTCTCCAAAATGATGATGGCTTTTCATTTCTTCTAATTGATCATGACTCTTCATTTCTTTTAATTGATAATGATGGCTCTTCATCTTCATTTTATGGCGTTTTTTTCTACTTCCAAAATTAATGTCATAAAAGACATTTTTATTTGATATTCTAACACTTCCCCTTAAATCAAAATATTTTCATAACGAGCATTTCTTTTAGCCTTCTGAAAATGTTCAATTGGTCATGACTTGGTGAAAATACCTGCTACTTGCTCCATGATATGACAATACTCCAGTTTCACGGTTTTCTGTTTTACGTGATCTTTGAGAAAATAAACTGTTTTATTTATATATTTGCTCCTCTCATGATATTACTGGATTCTTTGCAAGCTGTATAGTTGATTTGTTGTCCACTAATGTCATTGTTTATTCTTCTTATGGATGATCCAGCTCCTTTAAAATATTTTTCAATCAAATTGTTTCACAGACTGTACATGCAGCCGCTACATATTCCGCTTCATATGAAGATAAGGACACAACTCCTTACTTCTTTGAGGCCCATTGAAATGCAGTTGAACTAAGATAGAAGATATAGCTTGTGGTGCTTTTCCTCTCATCTTAGTCACCTTCCCAGTCGCTATCTGAATAGCCTACTAAATTTATAGTTTCGCCATAAGTATAAAATAGACTAAAGTTGAGTGTGCCTTTAATACCTTAGAATCCTCTCACAACTAGTCAATGGGACTCCTTTGGTGTCTCCATATAGCATCTCACAAGTCTGACTTCATAAATGATATCGGGCCTTGTTATCATCAACTAACTCAGGCTACAAATTAGACTCTTGAAGAGAGTCGAGTCTACAAAGTCTCCATTTTCTTCTCTTGATAACTTCATTCCTATGGCTATTGGGGTGTTCACCGGATTGCAATTACTCATCTTGAATTTTTTTCAAGATTCCTTCATGTATTTTTTTGGATATACATATCCCATTTGTTGCTGCTTCACTTCAATGCTAAGAAAATATGACATCAATCCATTATCTGTCATCTCAAATTCATTGAACATCACCGTCTTGAATTCAACAAGTATTTCAGTGCTACTTCGTGCGTACACCAGATGATCAACATATAGATAAATTATTAGAAATTCACCATGATTGTTTTCTCTTCATGTAGATGGCATGCTCATAGGGACATTTGGTGAAATCGTTTTGATGAAGATAACCATTAATTCGGGCATTCCACGCCCGTGGTGCTGCTTTAAGCCGTACAAAGCTTTATTCAGGCGGTATATTTTGTCTTTTTGCCCTTTTATTAGAAAACCTTCTAGTTATTATATATACACCTCTTCTTTAAGAATATCATTGAGAAATACTGACTTGACATCTAGATGATATATTTTTCACCTGTGATGAGCTGCAAGTAAAATTAAAAGTCTTACCCAATCCATTCGAGCAATTGATGCAAAGACTTCTTCATAGTCGATGTCATACTTTTGTTTGTAACCTTTTGCTACAATCCTCGTCTTATACCGATTAACTTCACCATCTGTTCTGTGTTTGATCTTGTACACCCATTTGACACCTATTACCTTGTGATTTTGTGAAAGTGTTGTCAACTCCCATGTGTCGTTCTTCTGGGGATGGTTCTCCTCCTTCATTGGCGATCGCCAACAATCTTCTTCCTCAGCCTCTTAGAAAGTGAGAGGCCCATGATCAGCATATAACCAGTAGATATTAGTCTCTTCATTTTTTTCTATTTGTTCATAGATCTCCTTGAGGCTTCTCATTTTGATGGGACTTCGTTGCATGAAAAATTTGCTGCTACTATCTTTCCCAGAAGATGGATAGCCTCTTGCAGAAGAGGGTGTAACATGTTGAGTAGATGGTGGTGTAGCTAGTGATGGAACCTCCTGTGGGGCTCATCAGGTTCATCCACCACGGGTTTGCTCTTGCATAGTTTCTTCTTTGCTCAAGTTCCATGCTTCTTCTTCATTAAGACGACATCTCTACTAACCATTCGTTTCTTGGTTAGTGGATTATAGAGCTTATAGGCCTTTGACTTCTCACTATATCAGATAAAGATGCATTTTTCATCGCGATCGCCGAGCCTCTTCTTTTGACTTCTGGGTACTTGAGCATATGCAGTATGATCGAGCCAAATCTGTTGGCCCAGAGGCCTTCCACTCTACTTTTGATGATGATTAACTCATGTAGTTTTGTATACTAATAATCTTGTGATGTTTAGTTTCAGATCTTTAATCAAGATATTAGTTGGTGATTAGCTTCAACAAAGGAGTTTTGAAGCCTTTCACTTGGTGATTCCAGAGCCCGAGCGTCAAGATCATATATAGCACTCGTTGGAGTCAAGCTCGATGGATCACGGTTTGGATCGAGTCGACTTGAAGACGGAGTTCGTCAAGAAGACATCGGTACATAGTTTATAGTTTGCTTTAGATCCATTTGTAAAGACTAGATAGTGTGATATGCTCAAGTTCACAACGCACACACGTTTCATGTTTTGGATATTGGTTTTCGGTTTTTGGTTTAACCGATATTGGTTTTTCAAGAATAGATATTATATCAAAACAAGCTTACTTGGTTTTATGTATATAGATTCATTCTATATACATGTATGCTTCATGTCTTAAATAAACTTGGTTTGACATACCTATTCATGTATTTAGTTTTGTGTTTTAACAAAATATATTTTTTGGAATAAAAGTCAAAACATGGATATATATATATATATATGTTTCTTGTATATTGGATTTCTATCCATATGCAACATGCTTCAAAGTGTTTTAAATATCATGTTTTTGTATTTAGATGAGATTTCCATTTGAAAAACAAAGTTTTAAAAAAAATACGGATTTTGTTTTTTGGCAAAATTTATAAGTCACAAAAATGTTTCAAAATGTTTGAAATTTTGTGTTGAAATTTTTCACACAAATTTATATTTCAATGTATTATGATAAAACTATTTTTGTGAAATTTTAAAAGTGTTATAGGATTTTTAAAGATATTTTAAACCAAGTTTTTCTGACCCAGAATGCCTTCTGCCAGGTTCTGGCGGTCGACCGGGACGGTCGACCGGACCCAGAGTCGGTCGACCAGACCGGTCGACCGACGTGCACAAACTTGTGCACGTTGGACTGGTACTTGAGCCGGTCGACCGTGGTGTCGAACGATTGCAAGTCCCCCACTCTCGGTGGGGGGCGGTTGACCGGACGGTCGACCGTAAGCAAGGCACGGTCGACCGAGTGGTCGACCGTCCATAGAGCAAAGTTGCTCTCTGGATTTGGGCGGTCGACCGGGCGGTCGACCGATGCTCCAACGGTCAAATTTTTGACCGTTGGCGGTCGACCGGGCCAGTCGACCGCCAGCCGCCAGAGCCGTTTTTCAGCTCCAACGGCTAGTTTCTTGGGAGGAGTATATATACCCCATTGGTTTTAGTTTTTCCCCAAGATTTAAAAGAGCCAAAATTTCTATACTCTCCAGTGTTTTTACAAGCTTTCAAAAAGTGTTTTAAAGCTTAAAGATTTCATCTTTATTTTTGTTTTCAAGGGTTTGGAAAAATCAAAGCAAAAAATAGGATTTTGGGATATTGTTTTAGATCTTCATTTCTATCATTTCAAGAAGTTTCCCATGTAGGTTTTCTTTGTTATTTGATTTCCAAACACCTTGATTTCCACACTTGAGCTATATCTCCTATCCTATTCTATAGGATCATTATTTGTGGGAAAATTGGTTTGTGTTGAGATATACCACCTTGTTGTAACCCTTTACTTATTGTGTCCCTCTTTGGTAGAGGTTTATTTGGGTTGTGGTTGACTCCCTCTTTGGTAGAGGTTGAGATTGTGGTTTACTCCCTCTTGGTGAGGTGGATTTGGAGTTGGTGCTTGTATCCCTCTTGGTGAGGTGGATTTGTTTGTATTGGTGGAGTTCGGTACTCCGGTCTTCGGTAGACCATTTGTATTGCCTCGGTGGAGGTTGTATTGGTTGAGAGAGAAGTTCGGTACTCCTAATGGATTGGAAATCCTTCTCGGTGAAGGCAGGGACGTAGAGCTCAGTGCTCGAACCTCAAACACATCTTTGTTGTTTGCGTTTGATCGATTGACTCTTAACTCTCTCTCTTTTTACCTTTGTGCGTTGCATCATTCATATTGCCATATCATTTATATGCTTATGTTGTGCCTTGCATTGATTTATATTGCCTATATCTATATGCTTGGTTGTGTTTGCTTGTATGCCTCACTTGTGCTTAACCACGAGAGCTTCATATAGCATCTTAACTCTTATCAGAGGAATCAAGAGGAGTTAGTCCAGAGCCTTCACGGAGAATTCGGCTACACTCGTTGGTTGCACTAAGTGTTGTTGCAAATTAGTTTTAAATTCTGCATTTAGTATTTAGATTAGCATTATCACCTATTCACCCCCCCTCTAGGTGTTTTCAATTGGTATCAGTGCCTACGCTCCTGATATTTGGTTTAACCACCTAGGAGTGAGATCTTGGTTTGCTAATCTATCATTTATATTTTGCACATATATATTCTTTGCACACACTCATGGATTGCTTGTTACCTCCCATGTTTGATGTTTCCAACATTGACACATGGAAACTTAGGATGTCCATGTATTTAAAAACCCTAGGTTTGCATGTTTTCCTTGCCGCTACCAGAAATGCTATCTTGGTAACCGCAATCATGTAGGGGCCAATACACAAGCCTTGAGGCTATTAGAACCACACTAAACAAGAATATCTGATGCTTGTTTCTAACTATGATTCTGCCTTTTCAGTG